>SNQJ01S0034064.1:160502-181925 GCA_010110895.2 Picea sitchensis | reverse complement strand
TGATAGACCAATGTGCCGATCAGCTGCCTTCTACGGTGACAACAGGGTGCTTGAGATAGACACATGAGCCGATTATTTGCTTCTGTGTTGGCAGTAAAGGGCGGAGTTGATGGCTGTTACTTACCTATCACTGTGTTGGCAGTGTAGGGCTGTGTATATGGCTGTTAATTTCCTATCACAGTATTAACAGATATATGGCAGTGTATTGGAATCGATCTGCTGACCGATGACGTTCCGTCATTAACTGTTGGTCTGACAATGTAAAAGAGTTTATACCATTTATAAATTCGAGTAAATTTTTCCCTGGAAAAAAAAAGGTCAATTTAACATAGACATTGATTGTTGCCTCTTAAGGTATTGTGCACCTTTTTATGTAACTCAGTGATGTAAACACCTTTACCTTTTTACGTAGGTGAATAATGTAATCACATTTTTAGAGATAGCATTAGTTATCTTTATCTTTAGAAAAATCGAGAATACATAATTTTATTATATAAGTTGCAAGTAATGGGATTCAGACTTTAAGTTAGTATCTTGCTTTCAAAATTGCCTTTGTTTTTTTTTTATAATTGATTATAACATGTTTTTGTCGTATGATTTAGTTATGGTGCTTTATTCTATTTATTATAATTAATTTATGGTGTTTTTTATAATATTTATAGAATGTTGTTTTTAAAGTATAGGTGACACAACTTTAAATGTATTGGGATGATCTCCCACTTACTATTTATTTTAGTTTTTCTTTTTAATAATTTATGTAAGTTGCTATTAGATATAGAGTATACAATGTAATGCTTCTTTTAATATAAGGAAGAATATTTCTTATTTGACAAAAAAACAATTTACTAGATATACAAACTCTCATTAACATATATTTCACCAAGGCTATGTTCAATGTTCTTAGGAAGAATATGTGAAAGTGATTGCACATGGGAAAAAACTTTCATTTTAGACCTAGTGCGGGTGTAGTTTTTTTTTCACAAATAGTAGGTAGACTTAGACTTGTTAATTATTTGATTTATATATGTTATTATTAATTTGTAAAATTAATGATATAATTAAAAGTTAGTTGTGATAAAGTTAGAAGGGTAAATCATTTTTGAGATAAAGGTCCACTTCACTGAGTTTTGAAACACTTCAATTTTTGCAAGTTATTGGTTTTTAGATATATTTTTGGATTATAATGATAACCAATATACTTGATCTCTGATCTCTAACCTAACCAAGATCAAACCTACTTACCAATTATCAATTCCCATAATAATAAAATAATAATAATATAATTAAAAACAATATTCAATAATTAAAATTAATATTTTTTTTTATCAATACTTTTAATATTATTATTATATTTGGATTCATAACACAATTAATATATTGAACTTAAGATATAAAATATTTATGATGACCACATACATGGAGAAAGTATCCTGCTTGGAGAAACTTGTGCTTGGGCCAGAGAGGATGATGAGAAACACCATAACGCTTAGAATGGTCACAAGTTTGTGTTTATATTTTCTTTTATACTTTATCCATTTGTCATTATATGATATTGTATTGGGAATTGGTGTAATATTTTTTAAATGCATAATTTATTATTATTATAATATTTATATATTTTTTATTTTTAACAATATTTGTTTTTATTTTGATAAGATTTTTGTCATATATATAAAAATTTTTCATAATTAGTTTTAATAATAAATTAAAATGATAATATATATATTTTTTATTAAATAAATAAAATAAAATAATTTTAAAATTAATATAAATGTATAAAAATTAATAATTCTTCATTTCTCATTTATTTTTTTGTCTCATTTTTTTTGGACACTCTTGCCTTCACAATTGAGACATGAGACATGAGAAATGATTAAAAGATAAACTTATTTGAACTTTAATAGAGTTAGAATTGACANTATTAAATAAATAAAATAAAATAATTTTAAAATTAATATAAATGTATAAAAATTAATAATTCTTCATTTCTCATTTATTTTTTTGTCTCATTCTTTTTGGACACTCTTGCCTTCACAATTGAGACATGAGACATGAGAAATGATTAAAAGATAAACTTATTTGAACTTTAATAGAGTTAGAATTGACACATAATAAATGAACAAAATATTTTTTTTTTTACTTTAATATGGTTGTAATTAAAACCTTATTAATAACCAACATGGATACCAACACGAATGCAACTAGATGTACATGTGGTCTACATAATGTGCATAAACAAGGTCTTTGTAATAGTTTTAAATTGATTCTTAATTTGATACTAAAATTAACATTATAATTGATGCTAAAATTAACATTATTTTCATCTTAGTTTTAATATGATTTTAGATGTAATAATGATGATTCAATGCTAAGTAAGTCTTTGAAAACGAAATTATAATAAGTTTGGATGCAACTCAAGGATGACAATATAGTATCCAATTACCATCCAAATTGCATTTAAAATGATAAAAAGTGTAAAAAAAATATAGTATCCCATTACCATACAATTTGCATTTAAAATGACAAAAAGTGTAAAAAAATATAGTATCCAATTACCACCCAAATTGCATTTAAAATGACAAAAAGTGTAAAAAATTGAGGAATTTAATTTTGAACTATTTTTGTGGCAACTTCGATGGTAATTATGGACTCAATATCCTAAAATCCAGTGGTCTATTAAGCCTAAAAATGAATTCTTCCCTCTATCTTTGATCCTCACTAAAGGACTTATTCCCTCTATCTTTAATCCTCATTAGGTTGGCTCATGGGAATTAACGGATCCCCCTAGTTATCCATCAATGCAAATGTCCCTTATGTGGTATATCCAAGGCTCCTAAACATGTTCTTAGGTGTAGTGTTTATGCTAAATCTTTGTTGGATTGGATCATCAAATTTTGAGTTCATCTTCATCCTACTTCCTTAACCTAGAAATTCATCCTCTTAAGAGATAAACTTCCTTGGTCTATAGAATTTTGTGTTGGGATTTTCCTCATCCATAAAAAATAAAGCAATGTTATGTTTAATAAAACATAGTTTGTTAGGGGTTTTCCCTAGTATGATGGCTTGCTAATTTGTGTCAATCCCTAGATTTTTCCCATGAAATAAATGCATTCACCTCCTACACTTAGGGAAAAATGGGTTTGCTAGTACCTTTTTTTTTAACATACATTGAGAAATTTTTATTAAGAAAAAAAGTTGTAGGCTAGGCTTACAACAGAAAGATACAAAAAATGCTTCATGTCATATAGTTTAGGTTTAAAGGGCCCATTAAGTCTTCTCTTGTAGTACTGTTTACAAAAATCATACAAGGTTGGAAACAATGTCCAAAAAGGTGTTGCATTAAGAATTATAACTATAGGAGAATAAACTACATAAGCAAAGACCAAACATCAGGTATCTGAAATTGATTCAGAGGTGGAGAAGATCTCTTAGTGCAATGTTGCCTCCATCGATAACCTCCTTGGTACTAGTTGTTCGGTGGGAAATTCTTCGGGTGCGCTCCAGTCAGTGTGTTTTCCACATGTTTCGGCTAGGCCCTGTGTGAACTTGTTGGAGATGAAAAGAAATAAGAGTCATCTTGCTATGTTGCTATATCCCTACTATGATGGTGACCTAATTCATAGACTGTGGACTCCAAAGATTCTACTTGCCTCTTCTACTACAACAACATGCCCATAATTATTTCTACCTTGAGGTTCAACATATTATCTTGCTTGCTCAGATTACCCATAAGGGAATGAAAGGAGGAAGTCAATTCATTGATAATGTCCTTGTGCTTATGTAGAGAATGAAACATTTCTCAGAGCTCTCTACGGTCCAACTTTGTCAATAAAAATGCACCAGATTAGATTGAAACGGTTATTTCATTCGATGTTGATAGAGGAGGGCATGTGCCTAAATGCCAGAATTCACCAAATCCATACACTGAAACCCCAGACAAAGACTAGAAGGTGACGATGCTTGCATCCATTAGTATCATTGTCATTATCCCACCTCGATGCCAGTTAACCAAGACGAGTTATTCATTAGGAGTTGTGGGAATAAGGTGAAGCACATATCAAGGACTGGACGGTCTTATCAACCCTGCCCTTGCTACACAAGGAAATATTGTCATGTTGCATGACATTGGACATAATGATTCAATAACATGTGGTGTGAGGTTTGAGTTAAGGAATTGACTGAACATACTCTTGATCATTGAGAATTAAGGTCCCCCTTTTTTCCTACTAGCCATATTAGCTTTTGAGTTGATCGTGGAATTATGCTTTTGGAGGATGTGGAACCATTCCATTGTTTCAAAATTGCCAAAACTAATCCTTATCCTCTATAGGATGGAAGATAGGAAAAGATTTGAAGGGATAGTGCTCAATATTATGTGCTTTATGAGTAAGGTTGAGTCTCCAAGAACTATTAATTTTTTGATTTGCAGACTGGTGGCAAGGTCGAGTCCTTGCAGTAAAGTGTATGCTTCTTCCCTATTGTTGGTCATAACTCTGAGACTCCATTCATAAGTGTAAAATTTTGTCCTATAGGGATATAAATATCCCCTCCTGCACCTACCTCTCCAAGGTTTGCCGATACCTTACCAACACCATTACAATAATATTTCGTAAAGGCTACATCAACAAATATTTAGTAGCCATATCCAACAAACCCCACCTAGGGGAGGAGCATGTCCACTAGGATTTGAACCTAGGTCGTTATCACAACATCCTCTCCAAGTTGCCACTAGACCACAACTTAATGAACACCATACTAATCTCTACATGCATATTTTTATCTAGGTACTTAGATGTGGTACACCTACACCAACTCTTGGATCGTTTAGGGGGCACACCTTGCATTCATGAATAGAGAATTGCCTATCACCTTTCTAGTGCATTTGACCTGCTCCAAATAATTCCAATGAATGAGAGGAAGACCTCACCATAACAATGGTTACGTTGTTTAAGAATGAAGGAAACACCACCACATTTCGTATCCCCAACCTATACGATATAGTCACAAGTTACCAACACTAACACTTGCAATCTTAGAAATAAAGAAACTTCATAAATTTGAACAAAGTAGTAATGGTTGAGACCTTATCATTCTAACCTAGAATTGACTAACGATGAATGAGGGTTCACCCCTAATGACTATGATGATTTCCCACATAATGCAGGACTTATTCTAACAACAATATTATTATGCTATTATTGTATGTGATTATTCTTATATGTGCGAGATGGCTAAACTTCATGTTTATTCTACTATTATGATAAATGAATTGTTATTTGTGGCATTGTATGCTTTGTGAGGCTATTGTATGCTTTGTGAGGCTATTTTAATGTAAGTTAATAGTAGTTTTGGTGATGGAGCTATTTTAATATTGTTGTTTTAGTTAATAATGGTTACTTAGTTATTTTTTTAATAAAATTTCTATTATTTCTATTATGTATTTATAAATAATGAAAAAAACATTTTATTAAAAAAAAAGAAATTGTAAAAGGGAGTAAGTAAACAATTGATTAAAAGAAATTGTAAAAAGGAGTAAGTAAACGAGTTTTCGGTCTTTAAAAAAATTTGAAACACTTTTTTTATTATTTACATTAAAAAATGATATATCTTAATTTTAACTATTTTCTTTATTAAAATTATTAATATAATTATACTTTACCTTAATCACTAACCTACATTCCAACGTTACAAACATAAAATAACTTCGCACACTTTGATGTTTTGTATTCCAAACGGAATAAAATAATCACAATAATCCAAATGGAATAAAATAATAGGTGCAACGTAGCACAAATTCATTTTTTTATATGAGTGGATGAGCTTGTTTAAAAGAACATTAAAGTTGCCCTAAGTTATAGTGAGACACCGAAAGAAAGGGACAACCAACTTGACATGATGAGACTAACCATTAACATAAATGGGATTCTATGAAGTGATAATGTTGCAACTTAGTTAATTGAGAGTGGGTGGTGCGCAAAAAATATGTTATGATTTGCAATAAAAAATGTAAAGATTAATTAAGGAAATTTTTGTTGGATATTTATGTTGAATTAAAATGGGGTTGGTAGAGTTAAAATGATAATTATTTACTTAAATTAATTTGGTTTATCAAAATCATGTGAAGTTTTTTTTATTACATGAAAAATTGTTTTCTCCACATACATAATATAAATGGTTTTTGATCTAAAGAGTATTCATTACAATAATATATTAGTTAAGAGTTCAACATGTCATTTATAGGAATTGAAACTAGGTGGGGAGGATAACAACATTCCTCCCAATCACCCAAACTAAATACCATTGACATAATAATATTGATTACTTAATCAACTAATATTTCATTAAATAACATGTGTTTCCTCCTAAAAAGTCACAAGTTCAAATTTAGAGGGGTAAGGTATGTATACCTCTGTAGACTTTAATAGTTAAATCGCTATAAGAAAATAGTCTCTTATCCCACAAACAAAAAGATCTCATACACCAATTTAATCTGTGACTTGACCATAAACTTAAAATTAGATTATTAGTATAAAAAAACTCCTATCTCCAACAACTTTAAAAAAAACTTCATACTCAACTCTAAATCCAACTATCTCTTCGTTGTCCCATCTCTTGTTTTACATATACAATCAACTTCAACACATGTATTGGTTGAATGGTCCCTTTTGTCACATAGTCTATTGATAGTCAATTTTAGTGACATAATTATGCGTGAGGGGTGAGGTTTTCTGTTTTAAAGTTTACTCTCGATATCATATAAATACTTACACATTCCTTTTTTCATGTTGAATTAAGCATCACATATAATTAGGACCTTATATTGATATAAATATTATAGATAATTTGATTTTATGCATGCATGGGACCCTTAGGTTGGAAAACAATTATTATACATATGTGGTAATTTTTTCTAATTGTAAAATTCAACTCTTAAGTTGGAAAGCAATTATTATACATATGTGGTAATTTTTTCTAACTGTAAAATTCAATTTTTAATTTTGAAAAAGAAAAGGGTTTTGTAAACCAACAACTCTCACATGGATAGTAGGTGGGTAATCAACTACCGTGTACTAGTTTAAATTTTTTATTTAATAATTATTTATTTTTACTATAAAAATTAAATTTAAATTATAAAATTAAAGATGGTAAAATTTAATATAATTTAATTATTAATAGATATTGAAGATAATATTGGTTATTGTTTGTAAAAATGAGTTGACTAATCATTGTTGTTCAAGAAAAATCACACTTTTTAAAATGATTGATAAGCTCTTATCCAATCAAAATCAGTTTTTGATCTTATTCCAAGATCAAAAAATAGTTTCAATCTAAATAGTATTTGAAAAAAATCAATATCTTCTTATGTGGTTTAACCCCCTGAAAATCCGTGAAAGAACATGGGGAGGAAGAGTACGTTAACAACAAAAACATCTTATAAACCCATTTAAAGACACAACATGTCACTCACAAAAAATTGTACATAGATAAAGAGGGTAACCATCATTTCTTTCCACTACCCAAACTACATCCAATAAAAATATCTATTTTATATTTATATATATTATTAAATATAATATTTTTAACATATTTATAAAAAATATTTATTATTAATTTTTATTTTTTTTTACAATATAAATATATTATTATTATTTAATAATATATATTAAACCATATAAACTCACATATACTATAATCCTTATGTTAATAAGGATAACTACCACAATATTACTCATATACGAATTTTTTTTTTTGGATGAATTACAATTTTCTCCAACTTCTTGTACATAAATAGCGCTCTAACTCAGTCCCAAAATCCAATGACCAAATAATTTTAATACCCCAAATATATATATTTTTAAAATAGGCTCTGCCGCTTTCTAAAATTGGGATATGCAATCCGTAGTTAGAGTAAAAAGATACGATGCCGACTAGTTTGTACTACTTAGTGTTACGAGATCAAGTGGAGAGAGGCAGTAACTACCTAGTAACTTTGTAAGCATCGTTCAAAGGTAAAAAATTGTATGATAGATACACAGAGTACTGCACGGGGAGGTCCCCTGTGTTGTGTATCGCCCTCCTTGTCGGCCAAAAGCGCACAAATTCGTATGCAAATTCAAACCAGCGGTTCGCCAGCACATTCTGCGATGCTTTTCTATTTTCCCCTTTGTCCATCATTAACGAGGCTGAGGAACTTGGAGAGATTTGATAATACCGAAGCCGAAGTCATTCGCTGATTTGGGTCTGTCCCTGCCTGTCATAAATCTCTGTTCACCCGCTGATAGTTTGTGGGCATTGGACCTCCAGATCTGATGGTGCAAGCAAGGAAGGCGTATAGCACCCTGTGATTAGCGTTTTCAGAAGGAAATTATGTCTATGAAGAAGGGATGGAGGAAATTTGGAGTTGCAGTGGGGTTTTTGGTGCTGCTATCCATGCTCGTTCCATTGGTATTCTTGCTCGGACTCTATGGTGGATTTCCGAGCAGTAAGTTTATCTGAACCCATTTCATTTTTTATTTGATTTGAAGTCCCCTTTACACAGACTGATGTGTCTGGGGAATCTGGCTTTGGAGTACTTGGGCAAGGGGTACTTACAGGTTTTTATGAAACCCATTTCTGGAATTTGTGGTGGGTGTTTTGCATTTTTATTGTACCATTTTGTCCCTTTGTTGTATACTCAGACAATTGACATTTGATGATTACCTAGATCCTCAGCACTGTGGGTGATTTTGGGTTAGTGTTTGCATTAGATCTGGTTGAACAGCAGGTAGTGTGAGGCGTATTTCAGATTTTTTATGAGTTTGTAGGTTCATGTTTTTGATCTGTCCTTCTGCATTGTCACGCTCAGCTACTTAGGCTGAGTGTGGGGTTTGAGGGCAGATACAGTTTAAGACTGTTGGATGTGGGCACATTAGGTGTCAAAGTTTAGAGAGCACAAGAGTAGGGGTTCAAAACGGTGAGGCCTTAAACCCTGATGTTTGGATAGTGAAATGGAATGCATCTTCCTCGGAAGACCGAAACTGGATCTTAAGACTATTTTGTCCGAGCTTAGACCCAGATACCAGTGGGCTTGAATTCCTGCTGGGTGCATTGAAGGATTTCATCAATAAGTTTGTGGGTTTTTTAATTATATTTCCAACAATGTCAAATGCAGCTGCTTGTGGAGAATATTGACTGGGCAATTTCTTAGTTTTATGGTGGCCCTTCTGAACTCTTAAAAGCTGCCCTTCTTTAAAGCTCCTAAAATTATTGACTAGAACTGAGCCAGAGAGAAAGTAGAGGTCCCCAATTTGATGCCCCCTGTGGTTCCCATCCTGGTGTAACCTTGTGTCATTTGCTAATGATAGATCTGTCTTGTGAATAAGGAGGATCCGTATTTTTATGGAAGCATAGAGCAAGTTTGGTTTAGTGGTGACTAGGCGGTGACAACTGCTAGCCAGTAGTAACGTTGCTTTATTTGACGTCTTCACTACCCACTTGATGCCCTTTGCTATGAGGAACCTGCATGTGATAGAGTACCTCTGAGCAGCTTGATCTTATTTTGAAATTTTGAATCCCTTTTATCTCTTTAACATCAAGGAAGTCATTTGGTTGTTCTGTAATCTGTTGTGTGTTTCTGTTGCAGGTTATATCTATGATGAGAGCCCTCCAACGCTGGTGAGAATACCCAGATTTGGTTTTGGTTTCACAATTGAGAGTAGTTTATAACACACCTAATTTGTGCTTAGTCATAATACTCTTCGTTGTTTAGCAATGATATGGAATAGGACTCAGATCAGGTATACATGCTGTTAACTTGTGTAACATCAATATATTGTTAACCCCACATTAAGAAATGAAGGAATGATATTCAAAGTCAGTAAAGTACTAAGTTTTTCTTCTTGTTCTTCTGTGTAAATCGTGTATGTAGTGAATTATGCAGTGATGTCATGAAAGTTTTCTCATGTTTTACTTGCCACCTTTGGTGTGTTCAGAACCAGACAGATATTTCCAGGATTGTCAGTCTGTCTAAACACAGTGGTGCTTTACAACAAACAGAGGTAAGAGTAGACGGCTTATTACATAGGTTTTTACTAAGATGTAGTGGGTATGTACTATGATACGATTTTCTTTGGTGGCTTTTGCCAGTTAGTGATCAGAAGATCAAATTCTAATGAATCCATCTTATACAATGTACTTACACAATATGGCACTGACCACATTAGAAATACCACCCTTCTACATCTGCTCATAACTACCGTAGTTCTTTTGTAAAATCTTCACAGCATTATTAAATACTATATTTTTGCTTCCATAATATGTTGGTTTGTTGGCATCGGTGATCTTTGAAAGAGAAATGAATTTTGATATTACCTGTCTTTTCTTATTAAAGCCAGGCTTTGTTGGTTCTTCACTTTGCAGAGAAATCCTTCCAGGCATCTGGATGATCTAAGCAAATTGGGGTCTGAACCATCAAATGTTTCCAAAGATGAAGTTGTAACAAAGTCAAATTTCTCTGCAACGAATGTATGCAAAAAACTATCTTGCTTCACTTGTATTAACATACTATCCTTCATACTTTCATTAGTGATTGTCCAGGGATTTTTATATCATTCCAATGAATGGTTTTAGGTTATTATTTCCCAGACAGAGCCATATATAGTTGCAAAAGATACTGACTTCAACACTGGTTACAACTTCTCTGGCACAACTCATGGAAATCTGGATAAATTATTAACTAGGCATCCAATCTCAGGAGGTACACACGTAAGATTCTATGAGCTTTGACACAGAATGTTTTAAAAACACTAAAATTTTGAGATTAGGTTATTTTGCTTGATAGGAGCACTTGATCTGAATTGAGTTGGAATTCTGCAAGAAACGCAGGGTTGTCAGAGAAACCTGGTGTTTCATTGCCAGAAAGCAGGGCAGAAAAGAAGGTAGAAATATAAGATATTCTAATTCTTCAAACTGATGTCCACCATCTGCATTTAAACATGATCTAAATTCCCAAGTAGTGTTGATAGGCAGATATTTTTCTTTTCAGAATTCTTAAAGTCATACGAACACTCACTATGAACTGCTAAAATCTTTCCGCAGAGCGAAAAACCAGCTCACGGGGATGTTAAAAAGAATGTCAGTGCTGATGGCCTCTCTGACCACTCGGACAAAGCTTGTGAAGTGGCTCTGGGCAGTTACTGTATCTGGAGAAATGAGCATAGGGTGGAAGTGGCAGATGCAACAGTGAGAGTGTTAAAAAATCAGCTCTTTCTTGCAAGAGCTTATTATCCAAGCATTATCAAACACCGCAATCGTGAGAAAATCCAACAGGAGCTAAGGAAGCATATCCAGGATATTGAACATATGCTAAGTGAGGCAACTGCAGATGCTGATCTGCCAGAGAGGTCAATTCCTTGTTATATTCTTGAAATAAAACTTTTAGCAATAATCTTTACTTTTCTACTTATGTAGCAGGTTTTTGTCAGCTTCTGAACTTGCATTTTGATTTGGACTGGGTTTATTTATGCAGGGCATGGAAGAAGACGAAGACCATGGAAGGAGTTCTAGCAAAAGCGAAAACTTACCCTGTTGATTGTAATAATGTGGTAAAAAAGTTGGGACAAATCTTAGACCTTACTGAGGATGAAGCTCATTTTCACAGAAAACAAAGTGTCTTCCTCTACCAACTAGCTGTCCAAACAATGCCAAAAAGTCTTCATTGCCTTTCAATGAGATTGACTGTGGAATATTTCCAAACTTATCAAAGCAACATCGAATTACCATTGAGCAAGAACTTGGAAGATTCAAATCTTTATCATTATGTCATTTTCTCCACTAATATCCTTGCAGCATCTGTGGTTATTAATTCTACTGTTGTTCATGCAAAGGTAAAACCTTAGTCTCTTGGCTTTTCTATGATTTCATCTTTGATACTAAAATATGTGGGATGGTAGCTTTTGTTGGAGTTCTCACTATATGTTTTTCTTCATTATCATTGCAGGAGCCGGAGAAGCATGTGTTTCATTTGATTACAGATAGAGAAAACTACGTTGCAATAAAATTTTGGTTTCTGGAGAACACCTTTAGCAATGCAACTGTCCATGTTCAAAGTCTGGATGATTTAAATATTCATCATCTGACCAACTCTATGATGCCTTCTTTATCATCAGAGGAGTTTCGTGTTGCTATAGAGAGCCCCATTAAAGTTTCTAATGATTCCTCTAACTCAACTAAGAAGCTTAAATACTTGTCTACCTTCAATCATCCTCACTTCTGGATTCCTGAAATTTTTCCAAGATTGAACAAAGTGCTATTTCTAGATGATGATGTGGTCGTGCAAAGGGACCTGACACCCCTTTGGAGTACTGATTTGCATGGGAAGGTAAATGGTGCCATGGAGATTTGTGAAGTGAGGCTTCATCACTTGAGGAAGTACCTTAACACTTCAAAGCTTTTTACAAATGGTTTTGATGGAAACGCGTGTGCATGGATGTCTGGAATGAATATTATTGATTTGCAACAATGGAGGAAGCAAGACCTGACCAAAGTATACAAGAGATGGCTAAAGATGGTAAACTTTCTTTATGTTTTAAACTAAATCTTCTAAAGAAGCACTTGAACAAGTCTATGAATTGTACTGCATGGTGCTTCATTTTTGCATGTTGAAGTATAGCAATTTCTAAATATCCATTAATGTTGTTTTTTTCCTGTTCCACAGCAAAATAGGTATAATATTCCATGGAGATTTGGGACATTGCCTGCAAGTCTGATTACATTCTACAATATGACTCATCGCCTGGCAGACTCTTGGTTTTCAGTTGGTTTAGGGCATGACTTCAGGATTGATCAACTCGATATAAAAAAATCTCCCATTTTGCATTATAATGGCAACTTGAAGCCTTGGTTAGAGATAGGCATTAATAAATACAAGCCATACTGGGCTAAGTATTTAAAACAAGAGGGTCAATTTATGCTTGAATGCAACGTCAATGGATGATGCTGTGATATATTTATGTGGATTATATCTCAAAGTGACAGATCTGTGAAGGCATAGCGGCATGTGATGCTATGGGATGGATCTACGTGGTTTTGCAAAAGCCTTATTGGAGGCAAGCATGGGATAAGTGCATTGGTTCGTGAGCTAAACCTTTGGAACAAAATTATTCTTTTATTCAAGATTGTAACATCATTTGGTAGGGGCTTCCAATGCAGGAAGCTATTCCAATTCATGAATCGAGTCCTTTCAGGCTCCTGCTATGGTTTTTGAATCTTATTGAATCTATGAGTAGAGTGCTGTTAATTTTCTGATTTCGGCCTAGTCATAGGTAACTTATACAATATAAATGATAGAGGATAATCATAATTTTAAGGGACTCAAGACATACTCAGATCGATTATTTGACTCTTTTTCTACTCAGAACAGTCTCAAAGACTACAGGGCAACTAGCTTGCTGTATTTTGAGTTCATTCCTCTGACAGTGCCTGCATTCCAATCAACCATCAAGAATGGTGTGAAGATTGCCTAAATGGCAGAATTATTTGGCAAGAATATAAATAAAGGGTTTGGAACATTTATCTATGTTATGTTTCCCACTCATTTGGGGATGGGGGAATGAGTTTTGGAGACAGCTGAAGAGATCCCCCAAATTTTAGGGGATGGCACCCTGAAATCTATAAAAAACTGCAAGTTTTAACATTTTATATTCATTTTGAAATACAAAAAATCCGGTTTTTTCTGCAAAAAATGATGGTAATTGAGTACCCACACCCCCCTCTAGCAGGAAATGGGGGAATGCGTCCCCCAGCTGGGCAGACGTCTCCCCGTGAAACACTGTTATATACCCCTAGGTTCTCTGCTAAGTTCTATTAATGATCATTTGCATTATATGTTTTTTTTGAAATATTCTGTCTTGGCCAGAGTGAATAGATGCAGAGATAACTCCAGATTGATGGTTCATAGGAGATATCTCAAGTGGAGATCTGCTGATTATATAGCAACCTCAGCTGCATCTCCTAAGAATTTTATCGGTAACTCTTTTAATACATTTAGTGAAGATGCATGAAATTCTTAAGTTCAAATCCGCCACATAGCATAGAGAAAAATTACTCCGTTGCTTTGGTTTTGTGTGAAGCAGTGATTCTTTCTGATCAGGTTGCTTGCTACCTAAATGACCCAAGCCATTTTGCATGGGTCACATCACTCTAGTAATAGAAGTTGCATGCACAACCAGTAGAGTCACAGGACTTGCATATGCATAACATAGTCTGCACATCCACAAGCTGGAGAAAAAACAGATCTTGGTGTCTCATAGCTCCTTGGGAGCTCATCTGGTCTGTATTTCTCCTTGGCTTTAATGTTGATATTATTTATTTTCCCCATTAATTTTAGTGTCATTCCTCCAGAAATTCGGTAAACATCTGTTCATGCTCATGCAATCTTTAGCAAGGGTTTTGACAAGCTTTTTATGCTGTGGTGGTGGTTTTTCTCATGGCCAATGAGCATGTAGCATAAAGTGCCCCACTTCACGAAAGCAGGCAAGCTGGTGTAGGATGTGGCATGCTGATGTAGCATAAAGTACCCCAAAGTTTAAGTGCCAAGTAGGTGCCTATTTATACTGTGGTCTTAGACAGTAGATGTGCTCACTATTTATGCGGTTGTACCTGAAAATGTCATAGTGTAGGACATTCATTGCCTTGCCAAATCTGTGGTGTCATTTCTCATTTTTGACATCTTAACGGTGTCACATGACTTCTACCTGCTAAATATGCCTCCTTGGTAGCCATGCACTTGTGCTACATTGGCTTTTTGATATTACTCAGATAATGAAAAAGTCCCTTTCCTGAATAAATGACTGCCTAAAGGTGAAGAAATTGCCATTAAAGAATGTAGCACGAGTGGAGAATAATATAAAAGAGGTGCAAAATTAGAGAATGCCATTGTGGAACATCAAGGACAATCAAGAAATGGATAAATAGCTCAGAAATCAGCAACATTCAGATATAGTACAACAGCTGACATAGAAAAGGATTATAAGTTAAAATGGAGCAAAAGCAGAGAATGAAATGGATAAATAACTCAGAAATCAGCAACATACAGACCTCTACAACAGCTGACATAGAAAAGGATCATAAGTTAAAGTGGAGCAAAGACAGAGAATGCACATCAGAATTAATGGAAGATTGAATGTTTCTTTTCAGTTCCTTTGTTATATACAATGGAAACTTGAATACAAATCATCCTGGCTTGTTTATTTTTACATTGCTGGTCATTTTTATAGTCTTCATATTCCTATAAGTATTTAGTTTTATTCTATAGACATATAAATAATTTTGCTGGCCATTTCTTCCACTAGGCCAAATTACTTACATGTCTGTAAAATAGGAATACAAACTGATAGGAATATGAGTAGGTTCCAGAATTGAAAGTTTTCCAAAAAACCCACGAGTGCTGATGTTGATTATGTAATTACACACAAACATACACATACATCAAACAGAGAAATTGAAATTGAATATTTATGGTCCCATTAATTCTGCTATACATGCTTTGTTTTCATTCTGTTTTATGTTCAAATGTTATATCAGAGTTGTATTTTGCTGAATTCTGAGCTATTTATCTAGTTTTAATATGGTATCAGAGCTATAAATTGGCTGATGGTTGGTTGGGAGCCCTGAACCAAAGTGTGGCCTAAAGGAAGAGGGTGTTGCAGATGGCACTGTACACTTATAGTTCAAATCACTAAGGTGCACTGCACATCAGGAAAGCGCAAGTAGTTCAATTGTAGATCTGCTTGTTGGTGAGGGGTATTTCTTGGGTTCAATTCTTAGCTTGCTGTTTATGGACAAATTAGCCAATGCGGACACAGACCAATCTCCCTATCTTGGGAACCCAAAGCTAGAACAAAACAGCGCAGAACATATTACTTTCCTTGAATTCATACAAGCGAAATACTAATAAGGACTTGTACCTCTTTACCGACGGTTATCCTTGCTAATTGTAACTCAGCTTGATTCAGAGGCTTTTGAATAGAAACCTGCATAAGAAAACAAGCTAACCAGCGAAAGCAACAATAGTACTTCGACAAATCTATACAAATGACCAAGAAGAAATGTAATAAAGACAATTTACAATGAACAATCTTTATAGGAAAAAAACATGTTACTGCATTAATAATAATTGGAGAGTCTTTGTGTTGTGAGGCTCTTTCCAACGGTTCATTGCTCCAATACCCACATTGCTTCCATGAGTTCCATCACCATCAACTAAATGCTTTGACACAAGAATCCCTCAAGGTCAAAGAACAACCTTCTAATCACAAATCAGAAGCTAAAGCTATTAACTATTATTCACTTATAATTATTCTCCATTAGCTATTAACTTCTTCTCATGAGAGAAGTCTCTATTTATAGATTGAAGAGGAGGTTAGGAGCTCCCCAAAATCAGGAGTACAGGTGAGATCCAAACCTATCGGAGGACACTTTATATCCGAAGCTTCTTTCTAGAAACTTCGCAAATTTCCTCCCTTTTCCTTCCTTTCAAACAATGTCGCACCCTGTGAACTAGCAACATGAGATACTGTCGCATGCTGCAGTGGTGCAACATGCAACACTTTCACAAAATAGTGTTTTTTAAATACATTCTGACTTCTTTCAAGGAAAGGTCTTTCTTCAGTGATAATGGATTTTAAGCTTTGGAAGATGGAAAGTAGGTGAAATTATCAGTTGCAACAAAATAATGTGGAACACTTGCAAACATTCTCCTTTATAAACTTAAATAAATTTGTATTTGAAAGGAAAAAATGCAAGCACACTGTATAAATCAGGGTTTGTACTCAAGACTTTGCCATGTTAACAAGTATCAGCACCCCACTCCCCTCGTGTGCCATGATATCCATGTCTCAGTTTAATCTCGTATTTCTTTTTCTTTTTCAGCCAAGTAAGAAAGCTATAACTCACTATGCACGAAAAACTTTTGCTCATGAAATCAATACCCTTACATAACAACAATGCTCTTTTAATAGGTCTTCATCAAATTGAGTCCTCACATAATTGCAAGGACATTAATATGTTTCTTTTATTTAAAAGGTGCCCTCGATTGTTGAGGTGATTGAAACTATGTTCCTTTTACTATGTCGGACTTACATAATTGCGAGGGCATTGCTATTAAAAGGTTCTGTCAAATGACATTGACATTGAATTTTTTTTTTTTTAAATTTATGAATACAACAATTTTTTGTGGACAAGATTTACAAACTTTCAAATGTCTGTCATTATGATGATCTACTAAAAGTAGAAAGGAAAAAGAAGAAGATAAATAAATGCTATTGGATAAAGAAAACAGGAAAGATAGATAAATTCTGTTGGATAAGAATAAAATGTCCAATGGATAGAGTTGGCCTTGATTCTAATTTAGATTTCATTAAACAAAATTAATTTCTAGATGGCCTTGAATTTAATTTAGAATTCGTTAAACAAAATTAATTTCTAGCTGCAAACTTAATGCATTATTAATGAAATGTTCAATGTAAAGATGAGCTTGTATCCATGGTTACTACATCTATTGTTTTCTGCAATTTTTGTCACCTCTATTACATAATATAGCTTGAGCCATTGAAACTTATTATGTCTTGGAGACTTGTCATATTTTTTTTCTTTTTTTAAGACCAAAGGAATTGGTCATTTGATAATGTGACCTAGGCTAGGCTTAGGATCAAACCTATTGGTTGTTAGTGTACCCCCTAAGATATATGTAACAACTCGCAAGTCACATATATTAGAAACTCATAACCGAACCTTGGTTGAGATGTCCATATGAATATGAACGGGGTACCTATTTGGTCTAACCATTTCAGGCTTATATTCCTTTTGAGAAAGTCAATGTCAAGATTTGAACTCGAGTGGGATAGTTAACAAACTCTCTCAATGTTCAAGCTATGAAACTTGCCATTTCTTAATCAATTAAGATGGTTTAAATTATTTACAATTTGTATACTTATTGTGCCCTGCTTTCCTTTCCAACATGTTAAACTTATTTTTGTTAAAAATGCTTTCCCTTGAATCACATACAACTCATTTAACTAAACCAAATTCATTTATTGGAACTAAACTAAATTAAAGGAAAATCAAATCAAATATTTTGGTAGCACATAACGTTTTCAATAAAATTAATTTATTGTACACATATAACTCATTTAACTAAATCAAATTCATTTATTATTATTAAAATAAAGGAAGATCAAATCAAGTGTTTTGGTAGCCCTTAAAGTTTTCAAATTCAAATTTCATTTATTGTAACTAAGCTAAAGGAAGATCATTTATTTTTTCCCTCGAAAAAATCGTATCTTCTATTTAGAAAACAGAAGGTACAATCCTTAGATGCCGTAGCGCATAATACAAAATATGGTTAGGAAGAAGTCCCAACTGAAACAGGTGCAACGACCATCTTGAAAAAAAGCCAAGAACCAAATCACCAAAAGACCAAACAACTATTTTCAATACCTATGCCTAAAATCTACTAGTCTTAAGCATGCAAGAACTAAAGTTGGAAGATATCAACTTTACAAATCATTGAATAAAAGTTCTCAATAGAGCAAATCCCTAGTCAAAAATTCTTCAAGAATGAAATAAGCATAAGGCAGGAGTAATGAATCTTTGGAAAGAGTGTCGACATCCACATTCAAACCTCTATGTATATGTGTAAATGTAATATGTTGAGACAAAGCAACGATCTCACGGAGTTGATGTGCTATCTGAAGAAGCCCCGAATTTAAGATTTGATTCCCACTATTCATCCAATCAATTTCCCGTTTAGAATATCCAAAGACCTATAATTCATTAACATTCCTGTGCAAGGCAATTTTGAATAGAAAAAACAATGCCTTAAACTCACCCAAATTATTTGTACGGTTTACTTTGACGAAGATCGAATGGGTTTGAGATAAATTGAGAATGAAGTCCAAACCCACAAGGTTCCTCAGGTCTTAACATGCCCCATCAAAAAAACTCTAAGCCTATGCTCAGCTAACCACCAATTTTGAAGCCATCCGAACATCCTTTACCTTCGGAAAATTGTTGTATTCATTGAGTAGTGCAATTGTCTGCTGAGATACCTTAATGGAGGGATAACCCTTGTCCTAAAAAATATTGGTGTTCCTAGCCAACCAAATCCCCACCACAGTCAATAGGGGAAAAATTCTTTAAGCTTTCAATTTAGGTCAAGAAATTTTTTCTTAGAAGTAATCGAAGATGGTGCCCTTTTCCCATAAACGAAAAACTCCCAACTGTCTCTCTATGTCAACCCAAACTTGTCACAAAAAAGGACAGTCTAAGATGATATGCTCAATGGTGTCATTATTACACTTGCATAGGTAACATAGACCTGACTCTAAGTTGTAATCTGTGCAAGGTCAAGACCTTCCCCTTTAACACCAACCAAAAGAAAAGGAGGCCTTTTAGGGAACCCCTAATCTTTCATAATTTTGAGTACCACCAATGGATTACAATGTCTCCTATTTCCTACTATGTCTGATATCCAAGTTTGGCTGAATATTGGCCCCCAACGTTATTGTAGGCCCAAACTATCTCATCCTCCCGCCCAGACAGTCAGACACGTGCATTGCTTAATTCAATTGTGAATGTAGATTTTAACCTTGTACAATTAAATACTGCAAACATATTCTTAATAAAAACATAAAAGATACAATGCCACACACACACACACTACACAAACATTTTACCCTGGAAACCCAAACTGGGAAAACTAGCAACATGTTTAGAGTCGCACCTATAGTATTTATTCATTATATCCCTTCATTGTTTACAATATAATATATATAGGATCCCGTGGCATCCAAACCCCGAATCCATTGATCCATATTAATCAACAACCCTAATTGCTTAACCGAAATTAGAAAACCATCAGCGAAAACCATCTGCTGAAAAAATGCAAAAAAATGGACACAAAAAATGCCAACCCTCCTCTCCCCTTGCTCCCATATCAATGTACAACAAATTGGACCAATCTTGCAAATAATATAACACATACCCCATGTTATCACTCTAAATTTTCTTGGTTGTAAAAGAAAATCCCAGAGGTAACCACAAACCTACTTTCATACTGGAAGCTAACCTTCTACTAGTCTAGAGAGGGCTCTCTCTTGCTAGTTCTTCAATCAATACAAGGGATAGATTTTATGTGGATGAAAAGTGTATGAAATGGTTGGTAGGGCCGAGAGAAACACCCATTGGGCATGGAGTCATAAGGAATATTAATTCTAGGTTTTCAGAACTTGATAGAAAAACATTTAATCTCAGAGACCAGACAACCAACTATTGCTAGACTTACAATCTCTAAAGCATGGATAGATGAAAAAGAAAACACTCAAAGCTACACAGAGTATTCAACTTAAATGAATTCTGTATAAACTTATCAGACTAAAAGTGAATATTTGAAATAAGACAGACACAACATAGTAATATGAATTCCACATCAAAGATTTCTTACTCAAATGAAGAAGAACATATTTAATGATAACAAAGAAGGAACACATACACTAGGAATACTGACTACAAAAAATGAACACAGGGATCTCTGAGTAAATATCTCAAACACTTGTATGTATACCTTTCATTAATATCCAATAAATATTACAGTACCAACAATCTTTATTACTCAACTCTCGAACCCTTTCCCATTTCCATTCTTTTCAAATATATAGAAAAATATCATGATAAGTCTTGAGGATCCGATCTGTTCAATTTTTTCTAAAAATTACATTAAGTTACAACTAATTCAAATTAACCCCAATATTCTCGGCTTTAGTTTTTGATTTAATATATATATATATATATATATATATAATTAAATATATTATAATAATTATATTAAATAAAAAACTAACAGTTTGAGATGAAACTACTCGATTATTGGGTCCACATAATGATATAGCAGGTCTACTCCAGCTAGAAGTCGAATGAGTGTTGACATGGAGTAACTGGTTCACTTTCGCAGCGTGTAGGGAAAGCTCGCTGCAAAAATTGCATCTTCCACACTTTGGTAGTGACTTCCCCTGTTTCTAAACTGGGGGCACTACAAAAGTTCAACTCTCGTAGCACTTCACTTTGTTTTTTCATTGTGGATGCTGCAAGAGTTTTCCTGACTATCTAGACCATTATAACTTTGGCATTTGGATGGTGTCAATTGGAGTCAACATACATTCAAGCATTTTTTCACACAATTTTCTTAGTTGGGGTGATATATCCATGAAAGATATGTTTGTTAGCACAATTCTTGCTTCCACAAGGTTTGATGCTACTGAACTGACAATGGCTTCTTCATGTTAATATTATGGTAGCTGCGGGAGGTATTTACCCCCACGTGTGAACCTGACGAGAATAGAAGACTCCGGGAAGCAAGAGAAACCCTAATGAGTTGGCTAATAACCCTAG
>SNQJ01S0034064.1:92985-149310 GCA_010110895.2 Picea sitchensis | reverse complement strand
TCTCCAGGTTACACTTTGTTTAGTGTCGGAGGAATGGCCCAGGGTGAGAAATGGTCCAGGCTTAGAAATCAGAAATAATCCTTCTTCCTTGGTTGAGAAGAATGGGGCAGATAGCCCATTGTTGATATTCTATATTGAGGGCATACATTCTTTCAGATCTCACAGATGTGAGTGAAATATTGGCCCAGATGATTATTGTTGATATTCTATACTGAGGGTAGATACTCTTTCAGATCTCACAGACGTGAGTGAAAGATTGGCCCAGTTGATTCAGTTTTTATCATAACATTGTTTCTATGCAGATGAAGACTACTGTGGTGGCAGACATTCTTTCAAATCTCATAGACGTGAGTGAAAGATTGGCCCAAATGATCTAGTTTTTATCATAACATTGTTTCTATGTAGGATGCTCTCAGATGGTTGTTATGAATACTGTATGACAGTAGATGAGGACTACTGTGGTGAATATGTTTCACCGTTCGCAACCATATGTTGTTGATCAAGTACTTATGTACTACTTGATGTGGTAGTAAACCACTGGATTGTAGTTATGAACTACTATGAATATACACAGGTGTGTTCTATCCTCGTTCTATTTGCCTTGAAGACTATCAACAGTTTATTGGAGATAATGATCATTCAGATGAATGATGAACAGAGATTTTCCAGACGGAAAATAGTTCAGAGCTTTTACTCCTCTTGTATCACTCTATGGTGAGAGTGACTTATCCAACATCATATCTAATTACTCAGATGAAGTAAGGTTTCGAGAATTGATGCAACTGATGGTGATGGTGATGCTCATGATCTAGTCATGAAATAGTCTAGATGACTATATTGATGCTACCGGATAAATGGTATATTTTGTGCTCAAGTCCATTACCTGTAAATACCTCTCTAGCTAGGAGGGAGTGTTAATATTATGGTAGTTGTGGGAGGTATTTACCCCCACATGTGAACTTGACGAGAATAGAAGACTCCGGGAAGCAAGAGAAACCCTAATGAGTTGGCTAATAACCCTAGAAGCCTTGTCGGCTCAAGAAGATAATTTATATTAGGCTAATAGCCTCCAAGAGAAGAAGTTGGCCATAAATAATAATAATATACTGAATAGACACATACCCAGAAGGAGAAGTCGGCCCCAACAAAACTGACAGGATTACTATAAATACAGGGCACCATTTCTCATTTGCAGCATCTTAGAATTGCAGTTTCCCAGTTGGTGCACACTGCAGTTGTAGTCTGGTGCACAGGTTTGGAGGAGGGTTGCAGGTGCAGCTGCAACAGCAGCTAGTTCTCAGTATTGGCTTGAATATCTCTTGGCTAAGGTTTGGACTATCTGATCAGATTTTTGTGATGCTCCATCCTTGGGGAAAGGTGCGCTACTCTTTGTTTGGCTATCTAGCCTAGAGTTTGCTTCCAGAGGAATTCTCAGTCAAGGTTAGGGTGCTCGGAGGGAGGCTTTGGCCTATGGTTGGGTGATGAAGGTATCGTCAATGGTAAAATGAGCACACCATTTTCTATATTCTAACACTTCATTGCCTCGGGTGATATTGTTGTGCTTTTGCAACTTCATCTAATTCCCAAGATGGCCATAACAAAACAATTGTAACCTCAGCTACAAGCTTACGAACATTTTCAAACTCGAAGATATGGTGCATTCTATTTATCAAGAGACTAATGATGCATTTTTCATCAACAATAGTACCAACTATATTTCCATTTCTTACAACAATAGTGGAACATTCACCATAGAGCTCCATTGAATTGATATTATTGAAGGCCCTAAAAGGAAGCACTATGAGCATAAAGAGTGGACTAAGTTGATCAAATAGAATATCCTCAATTTCGGTGTCTTCACATTCGCTCTTCGTAGTATTTGTTTTGGACACACCTTTGAACGTTGGTCTTCCAGGGATTCAATATATAGAATTCCATCCAAGGAAAATGCACTTTTGAAACTCGTCAAAATATCCATGTGACTGTTGGTTGTATCGAACACCTATGTGCACAGAGGGTTTCACGTTTACCATTTGGTATCATTGGGTTTATACAACACTTGGGCACATTTCATTCTTCGTTGACCTTGGCTTGAAGGGTGCTTCAAATTGCTTGATTGACATATCTTGGATCACACTTGTCATAAACGAACTAAGCATCCTCTCGTTGGGAGTTTTGAATGTTTTTTCGACACCTTATATTCTCTAAGATCATTACACCTTCACACATATAACGATTTCCTTTACACTTGGCATTAGGGTTTTGACATGTTCAATTTTCTTTGGCGGTCTTTTGAAAATTTTAAAACAATATTTATTTTTGGATGTTTGACATGTTCTGGATGGCTCTTCTGAGCGAATTCATTGTTCTACCAGCTTGCAGTTGGATATTTCCCTCAACATCTCTATGGATTTAAACATCTCGTTTATACTTCTAAACCATACAACACAATCATTGAATCATATAACAAGTTTGCAATCTTTAACTCGAGAAATCCTATTTCCATTCAGAGTTCATGACCCTGTTGGAGCACAAACATTCCACAATCCAGCTCCTCCTTACCGGTCAAAGGAAAGGCATCATAATCATCACCATGGACCACCTGATCTTGATCCAACAAGCTATTCACATCCTTTCCGACGAAGCAATATATGATCCCGACATTACCTTCGTGTGGCCTAGGATCGTGAATTTTTCCCCTTCAAGAGATAAATCCCACATGCGTCGACTACAATTCTTTTTTTGTGTTTATATTCACCAACGTCAAGATGCTATGTCAACACATAGTGTAAAGAAATTTAGCCCCTCTCCTCAGTGACTTGGTGCTGGTTTCGACTTATGCCTTGTGTTGTATGGATGATAGTTTGTAGACTTGGTTACTTAGAGATTGGGCTTCAGACCCAATAATTATTTATAAAGTTTTATTCAAATCCTGTCTAGAGACCCGAGAGAAAATTAGCTGAAAAAAAAACAATTTTATTTGCCCAAACCTATAACTTTTTCCCAACATTTCCATATTTTTTTCATTTATGAAAATGGCGTTGATGTTGACTACTTGGCGCTACAAGAACATCAAGCTTGGGAGTGCTACAAAATGAGCGCTGCAAAAGTGCCATTTCACTGTGAAAATGCCAAAATGTTGCAAAATGAGCGAATAAGCTCATAAATTGGGCACAAAAATTATAGGGTGCCAACATTGGATCCAACTAGGGACGATGTCCTCCCTGCGAGGCGACAAAGAATCCATCGACTGGTGCCTGGTCCATTGGGCTGCAACCAACTAAAAGATTGCAACTTGCTTCTGCTTGTTCCCATACCTTCAACTGAAAACAAACTACAAACATTGCTAAAGTAAAACTGAAGGAAATGCTTGAAACATCAAGCTTATTTATGTACAACATCCTACTCTAACCTGTTGAAATAACTGTTGAATTAAGTGATACAAAATTTCCAATGTAGCCAATCAAGAAAATGACTACTTGATTGAAGCATGTATTCATTTTCCTTAAACATGGGTAAAAATTTGGAAAATAACGACTCACCATACCATGTGAAGCTATTTCCATAATTTATGAAAACTGTAAGACTCATATCCTCTGATGATTTCAATAGAATTACAAAAGGGTCATTGAAAATATGAACTGTTACTTCCTTTTGATGAGCAAAAAGAACAGAGTAATCATCATCTTTATATGCGGCTCCTTGTTCTATTTCTTCAAGCTTTTCATTATAAACTTCATGATCATTTTCAAGTAAAGATGCAACACCCTGCTTATCTTCCTTTGAATTGAACCCATATTGCTCCTAGAGATCAACTACTGCATCCTCATATCCTCTTTTATACTGCTCTGAATACATCAATAATGCTTCATCTGTTTTTGATTCATACCCTTCCTATTTTTGATCATAAAGATCTTCACAAGAAATTGTCTTATGAGACAAATATTGGGACATTCTTTGTGCTTCTTGTTCTATCTCAAGTTCCGTAATGAGCTTCTGTAAACAACTAATCTTATATTCTTGACTAAATATGTGGCACAGATCTAAATAAGATAATAAAGATGAATTAAAATATTCATACCATTTGTCATTAGAACACATATCAATCCATTTTCTAAAATATTGAAGAGAAACAAGGTTTGCTACAACCCCATTGTTTTGATTGAGGAAGTATCTGGATTAGAAGCTAATCTCACCATTCCACAACCAATGGAGTCACCGAGAAACTCTTTATAATCCAGATTATTTGGACAATGGAGTCACCAGGTGAATGATGCATGAACTCCTAGGTGACTGATTACTGTTCACCATCAACAACCAGGTCTGAATATTTGTCGTTCTTTCCCAGGGAAAATTTCACCTTCGTTCCCCGGAAACGACACAAAAATGTTATCACTCTGTAAATTTCCTTGGCTGCAAAACAAAATCCCAGAGGTAACCACAAACCTACTTTCAGACTGGAAGCCTGCCTTCTACCAGTCCAGAGAGGGCTCTCTCCTGCTAGTTCTTCAATCAATACAAGGACTAGATTTAATGTGGATGAAAAGTGTATGAAATGGTTGGTAGGGATGAGAGAAACACCCATTGGGCATGGAGTCACAAGGAATATTAATTCTAGGTTTTCATAACTTGATAGAAAAACATTTAATCTCAGAGGCCAAACAACCAAATATTGCTAGACTTACAATCTCTAAAGCATGGATAGATGAAAAAGAAAACAATCAAAGCTACACATAACATTCAAATTAAATGAATTATGTATAAACTTATCAGACTGAAAGTGAATATTTGAAATAAGACAAACACATAGCATAATAATATGAATTCTGCATCAAATATTTCTTACTCAAATGAAGAAGAACACATTTAATGATAACAAAGAAGGAACACATACACTAGGAATACTAACTACAACAACTGAACACATGAATCTCTGAGTAAATAACTCAAACACTTGTATGTAGACCTTTCATTAATATCCAAGAAATATTACAGTACCAATAGTCTTTCTTACTCAACTCTCAAACCCTTCCCATTTCCATTCTTTTCAAATATATAGAAAAACATCATGATAAGTCTCGAGGATACGATCTGTTCAACTTTTTTCTAAAAATTACATTAAGTTAAAACTAATTCAAACTAACCCTAATATTCCCAACTTCAATTTTTGATTTAATAAATATATACAAATCTTATCAAAACTAACAGTTCGAGATGAAACTACTCGATTCTTGGGTCCATATAATGATCTGGAAGGTCTACTCCAGTTGGAAGTCGAATGAGTGTTGACATGGAGTAACTGGTTCACTTTCGTAGCATGTAGATAAAGCTCGCTGCAAAAATTGCATCTTCCGCACTTTGGTAGCGACTTTGGTACAAAATTTCAACTTTGGTAACGCTTCACTCTGTTTTTGCATTGTGGACGCTGCAAAGATTTTTCCTGACTGTCTAGACCATTATAATTTTGGCATCTAGCTGGTGTTAATTGGAGTCAACATACATTCAAGCAATTTTTCACACAAGTTTCTTAGTTTGGGTGATGTATCAATGAAAGAGATGTTTGTTAACACAATTATTTCTTCCATAAGGTTTGGTGATGTTGAACTGACAATGGGTTCTTCACTGCCTCATGAGTGATATTGTTGTGCTTTTGCAACTTCATCTGATTCCTAGGATGCCCATAGAAAAACAATTGTAAGCTCAACTGCAAGCTTACAAACATTTTCAAACTCGAAGATATTACACTTTCTATTTATCAAGAGACCAATGATGCATTTTTCATCAACTGTAGTACCAACTATATTTCCATTTCTTACAACAATAGTGGGAAATTCACCATAGACCTCCATTGAATTGAGATCATTGAAGGCCCTTAAAGGAAGCACTCTGAGCATAAGCAGTGGACTAAGTTGATCAATAGAATATCCTCAATTTTGATGTCTTCACATTCACTCTTTGTAGTATTTGTTTTGGACACACCTTTGAAATCTGGTCTTCCAGGGATTCAATAGATAGAACATCATCCAAGGAAAATGAACTTTTGAAACACGTCAAAATATCCATGTGACTGTTGGTCGTATCAAACACCCGTGTGCACAAAGGGTTTCACGTTTACCATTTGGTATCATTGAGTTAGGATAACACTTGGGAACATTTCATTCTTCGTTGACCTCGGCTTGAATGGTGTTTTGAATTGCTTGATTGACTTATCTTGGATGACACTTGTCATAAACAGACTAAGCATCCTCCAGTTGGTAGTTTTGAATGTTTTTTCAACACCTTATATTCTCCAAGAGCATTACACCTTGACACATATAATGATTTCCTTTACACTTGGCATTAGGGTTTTGACAAATTCAATTTTCTTTGGTGGTCTTTTGAAAATTTTAAAACAATCTTCATTTCTAGATGTTTGACACGTTGTGGATGGCTCTTCTGAGCAAATTCATTGTTCTACCAACTTTCAGTTGGATATTTCCCTCAACATCTCAGTGGATTTAAACATCTCGTCTATACTTCTAAACTGGAAAACACAATCAATGAATCATATAACAAGTTTGCAATATTTAACTTGAGAAATCCTATTTCCATTTGGATTTCATGAACCTGTTGGAGCACAAACATTCCACAATCCAACTCCTTCTTACCGATCATAGCAAAGGCATCCGAATAATCACCATGGACCACTTGATCTTGATCCAACAAGCTATTCACAACCAGTCTGACGAAGCAATGTATGATCTCGACGTTACCTTCGTGTGGCCTAGGCTCGTGAATTTTTTCCCTTCAAGAGATATATCCCACATGCGCTGACTAAAATTATTTCTTTGTGTTTATATTCACTAGCGTCAATATGTTATGTCGATGCATAGTGCAAATAACTTTAACCCCTCTCCTCGATGACTTGGTGCTGGTTTCGAGTTATGCCTTGTGTTGCATGGCCAGTAGTTTGTAGACTTGGTTACTTAGATATTGGGCTTCAGACCCAATAATTATTTATAAAAAATTTATTCAAATCCTGTCCAGACACCTGAGAGCAAATTAGCTTTAAAAAAAACATTTTATTTTCCCAAACCTGTAACTTTTTACCCAACATTTCCATATTTTTTTTTTCATTTATGAAACTGGTGTTGATGTTGAGTGCTTGGCGCTACAAGAACATCGATCTTGGGAGCACTACAAAATGAGTGTTTCAAAAGTGCCACTTTGCTGCGAAAATGCCAAACCACTGCGAAATGAGTGAATAAGCTCATAAATTGGGCACACAAATTATAGGGTGCCAACACCCCCACATTCTCCCACTTGTTGTTTTCTATGCATACAAGGGGTTACAATATTACATAGTCAACAATCCAGGGCAACAATGCCCATTGCTTCTCTACACCAGGAGAAATTCTTAGTGCTCATATAATTTGTCAATGAATCTGCAACATTCCTGAAAGTGTCCACCTTCATCAACGACACCTTCTTGTCTTCAACCATGCCTCTCACAAAGTGATACTGAACATTAATATTCCTTGTCTTTGAATGGTAAGTGTTTTTGAATGATAAGTCAGGTTCTTCACCAAGAAGATTGCACTATGAATGCCACAATCTATTGTTACAACTTGCTGTACCAACCCAATACCTGAACAAAATCTCTATAACCATACTTCTTCCTTGCTTGCATGGGTGGCTTCCATGTATTCAACTTATGTAGTTGAGAGTGCCACTACAACCTATGTTTTTCTCATCCAACTGATTGCTCCTCCAAATAGGTTAAACACATACCCACTTGTAGATATTATGCGATCCAAATCTCTAGCCCAATATGCATCAACAAACCTATGTATTTCCAACATTTTTTTCAATCATGATCTTCCTTGGTAGCACAATCCATAACTAGTAATGCCATGCAAATACTTCAAAACCATTTTTACTACTATCCAATGCTCCTTCCCTGGTTTTAACATATACCTGCTCAAAACTCCCAATGTATGTGCAATGTCTAGTCTAGTATAGATCATTTCATACATAAAACTACCAACCACACTAGAATATGGAACACGATGTTGATTATTTGGGTTGGTTGTCATTGATGTCAACCCTTGAAGAAAGTCCAGAAACAAAAAGGTCTGGGTAATGGACCCAAGTTTATTTGATGGATAATGGTATGAGTTTTGATATATTTGCAGGAAAGACTATTCTAGATGGATATTACATGTCATGCCATTTCCAATGGTATGTGGAATGTCACATAACTCCTCACGGTTAGAGAGTTATGGCCATGTGAAGCAGGAGAACCCTCATGAGTCATCTAGAAGCCCCAAAAGGTCAAAGTAGTCAAAGTGGTTGCAAAGAAGAAATTATTTAAATAATAACGTGAAATGATGAGTGTACTATAATTCAAAGTGGATACAAAATAAATTATTTAAATAATAAAGTTAATGGAGAAATTACTAAGTGGACAAGTGGTTAGAAGTGGGTTAGCCCTAAATTAAGGAAAGTGGGTTAAGATGGCTAGAAGGTAATTTAAATAATAAAGTGAAGCGATGAGTGTACTATAAGTCAAAGTGGATACAAAATAAACTATTTAAATAATAAATTTAATGGAGAAATTACTAAGTGGACAAGTGGTTAGAAGTGGGTTAGCCCTAAAATAAGGAAAGTGGGTTAAGATGGTTAGAAGTAACCCCTTGAGGAAGCTACATGAAAGTATAAATAAGAGGCAAAGGTCTCTCATTTTTAATCACACTTTAGCATATTGAATATCTACAAGTGAATGAGGTAACCAAAGGATATCTAAGCCTAATTTCAGAGGGAAGGTGAAGTAAAGAAGGCCGAAATTCAAGGGAGGATAAATTCTTTTGATGATGCTTTCTAAGGTATGTTATTTACAGGTCATCTCACCATTTTCACAATAAATGTTTTTATAGAATGATTCAGACCTTGAAATTGGGAGGCCGTTGAGCAAACATATCCAAGTATCTTTGATAATTTTTTTAGCTTGTGAGTCGTTGTATTTTTGGAATTACACTCCGTGGAAAATAGGGTTTGTGTCTAACCCTGAAACTAGTCTAAAACAAGTGTTTCAGGTAAAAACGTCATAAATTCTTCATAACAGATCCAAATTCAATAAGAAAAAATGTATTGGTTAGAATACATTCTGTAGCATTCTGTGTACCATTTTCATATCCATACAACAAATATTCTGTGCGGGGCACACTCTACAAGTTCGCTCTCTAGAATAAGCCAGAATTCAACAAGTTATGCCATTTTTTCTATAAATCCCTTTTTGAGAGGTTCCAAGTAGTGAAACCTGGAGGAATTGCATAAAAGACACCGAAGAACATTGTGAACTATTTTCAGAGCTTTATTCATTACAAGTACATAGTTATGATTATTGCAAGTTAGGGTTGTTGATTAATCGAAAACTAGTCATGCGAGACTAAAGTAAAATTTGATGAAAATGCTAGTCTCTTGTTAAGCAAGGTTTGCAGATATGTGATCATATACACTAGGTATGTTACAGAGTTACAAATCAGATTTGGATGATGAAATTGATGAGGGATTTTGGTTGAGGTATGTTACATATAGAGGTTGTATAACAATGAGGTTGAGGCACATGGTTTGATGTAATGGTTTATGGTATTTGGTTATGGATAGTGTGATGCATTGCTAGAGAAGTTTTGATGGTTATATTGGTATATGTATTTGGTATATGGTTGAGGTACATGGTTGAGACAAGTAGTTGATGAGTTGGCACATACATGAGGTGTATAGTTGATGATGTTGGTACATCTTGACGAGTCATAGTTTATGTGTATTTGATACATGATTGGTACATATTTGGTGCATGGATGATGCACTCATTGATGGTACTGGTTGAGGAACAGGTTGGTGCATGGTTGATGCACTTGTTTATGGTACAGGCTTATTATAGGTTGTTTGGTACAGGTTTACAACAATATATCTCACAATGATAGTGTGAGAGTTGTTCCATCATTCTACTTATATTTCAGGGCGGTTGGAAGGGGCAAGGACATGTGGTTGTAGCCAAAGAACATAGGGGGTTGTAGCCTCTTTCTGGTTGTAGCCAGAGAATTGGGGAGTTGGAGATTTCTTTAGGTTGTAGCCTGAGAAACTAGGGGGTTGGAGCCTCATTCCAGTTGCAGCTGGAAAACAAAGGAATTTGGTGCTTCCAATGAATGTAATTCTTAAAGAAATATAAGAAAAACAATTTCGTGGTTTTCTCCCGCTTTGGGTTTCCATGTAAAAACACTGGTGTACTGTGTAAGTGTATGATTGCTCATTTGTTCATTGTTTATTTACTCTGCAACTATTGGATGATAATTCTACATTGATATAGCACTTGCATTTTATGGTTAAAAAGGATTAAATTTCTCTATTACTGATTCACCCCCCCTCTTAGTAATCCAACACACGAGACATGTCCCCTTCCTCTTCCTGTGTCTTGTGACACTGATCCACATATCACTTTACACCTATATAAATAGGGGCCCTGACTAGTTTACATTCCTGCATATCAAACCTCTGCAATGTTGTCTCGACATATTTCCTCTGATTTAACCAGAGTTTCCTTTTTTCATGATCTCTTTTAATTTCCATGCCCAAAATGAAATTTGTAGCACCAAGATCCTTCATGTCAAACTTAGAAGACAACTGAGTTTTCACATCTTGGATAATCTCCTTTTCATTTCCTATCAACAACATATCATCCACATACAAGAACAAATAAATAAGATGATCACAAAATAATTTGAAATACACACAGTGATCCACTCTGCTTCCTGTGAAGCCAAGTCCCAACATATAAGTATCAAATTTTTGATACCACATCCTTGGTGATTTATTTAACCCGTACATGTAATTTTTTAGCTTGCATACTAGCTCTTTCTTTCCCTTCACAACAAAGCCTTCTTGCTGCTTCATTTAGGAATGTTGTCTTCCATTTGTTCTATTTAAAAATCAAAAGCAACAACAATAGATAAATAAATCTAATTGAAGTTAACTTGGCAACAGAAGAAAAATATCACCAAAATCAATTCCCTATACCTAGGAATAACCTTTTGCTACTAACCGAGATTTGTATTTCTCCACTTTACCTTTTGCATTCAACTTCTTCTTAAACATCCATTTATTGCCAATGAGATTTCTTCCAGTTGGAAACTCCACTAGATCCCAAACCTCATTCCTTTCCAAGGTTGCCATCTCTTCAATAATGGTCTTTTTCCAGAGTTTGTCATCCTTTGAATCCATCGCCTCCCTAACAGTTCTAGGATAATCTTCAATAATAAACAATGGAAAATTAGAATGGAAATTAGGTGGAGTATACCTTTCTGGTTGCCTTATTTCCCAAACCAATCTCCTCAATACTGAAGTATGAGGATCTTCTTCTTCTGATTCCTATTCTTTTGTAGATTTTGATTCATTATCCTTCAACTCAAACTCTATTTTCTCTGGTTCTTCCTTCCTTGGTAGGACTTCCTGTTTGAAAACATATTTGATTTCTGTAAATACCACATCTTGACTATACACTACCTTCTTAGTTTCCGGGTTCCAAAGCTTATAACCTTTTAGACCATATTTATACCCAATAAAGATGCACTTTTCAACTTTTTTTTATCTAGCTTACTCATGTTTTCCTTTGGAACGTGAACATAGGCATCACAACCAAATACCCTGAGATGTGTGAGAGATAATTTATTACCAGCCCATACCTCGTGTGGAGCCTTGTCATCAAGTGGTGATGAGGGTGATTGACTGACTAGATAACATGCAATACCCATTGCGTTAGCCCATAATTCCTATCCTAAACCGACACCACTGAGCATGCACCTTACTTTTTCCATCAACGTCATGTTCATCCTTTCTGCAACTCCATTATGCTAAGGTGTATATGGAGTAGTCTTCTGCCTTTCTATATTGCACTTCTTACATAATTATTTGAATTTATTTTCACAGAATTCTCCACCATTATCCATCCTCAACACCTTAATTCTCTTCTCTGTTTGATTCTTCACAAAATCCTTAAGCTCTTTGAATTTTTCAAAGACTTTAGATCTCTTCTCGAGGAAATAAATCCATTTATTCCTCGACAAGTCATCTATAAATGAGACATAGTACATATATTTTCCCAGTGATAAAATTGACAAAAGTCCAAACACATCATTGTGCACCAACTGTAAAATTACCTCTTCCCTCATTGCACTAGAGGGGAATCTTACCCGATTATACTTCCCATATACAAAATGTTCATAGATATCAAAATCCAGAGAGTACTTAGACATACCTTCATCCATACCTTTAGCATGTAGTACTTGAATTCTCTTCTCTCCGTTATGTTCCAACCTTTGATGCCACAACACAATCGTTTCTCCAAAGACTTTATGATTTTTTTCTTCTTCAATTCCAATCTCAGGAACGATAGAAGTATTGCACCCATCACTAATAGTGCTTCCTAGTAGCTTATAAAGGGTTCTAATATGAACTCCCTTCAACAACACCATTTCCCCTCGAATCGTCTTATAGGTTTCTTTCTCAAACACTAGTTTTACCCTTGCATCATCCATTTTGCTTACATAAATCAAATTTCTGGCCAACCCTAGGATGCACAAAACACCAAGGATTGTTATAATTCTTTTCATGAGATTCAAATTGAATTTTCCTCATCCTATGATTTTGGCTATCGAGTCATCACCTATGAAAACATCACCTCCATCATACCTTTCATATTTGCAAAACCACTCCCTATGAGGATTCATATGAAAATATGCACCTGACTCAACCAACCATGCCTCATGATCTGCATGTGTCTTGAAGAAGCCAAGTATACATCCCCTCCTCCTTCCACATAAATTTTTGTTTATGTAGAAGGAGAATCTCCAAATCCCTTCACTCTCTCAACACTTTTGGATCTACATTGTTTCCTATAGTGCCCTTCTTTTCCACATCTCTAGCATACCTTTACAAATATTTCCGGAGATTTAGATCTTCTCTTAGATTTAAATCTCCCACTTAAGGAATTAGATCTATTTCTTTCCTGTGAGCGTCCTCTTGTAAATAAGGATTTTGTTCTCCGTCATTCCATGTTTTTTTGTCTCATCTCCTCCGAAAACAAGGATGAGATCACATCATTGAAACTTAAAGTAGTTGTATTACTACCTATGGCCACAACCAAACCCTTCCACGGGTCTGGTAAATAACACAATAAACTGATAAACTTATCTTCATTAGAAATCTTAATATCAACATATAATAACTAACTTACCATTAAAGGAATTCAAATGCTCTATCATCGAGTCTCCATCTTTCATCCTCATGTTGTACAACTTCTTCCACATGAACAATTTTTTTACTAGGGATTTAGACTGATACAAAGCCCCCAACTTATTCCATAAATCCTTGGCTGTATCTTCCCCTGACACATTCAATAATACTGAATCTGAGAGACACAACAAGATTGTTCTCTTATCCTTCTGATCCAACTTTTCCTAGTCTCCTGTTGACATTCCTGTAGGTGCAGTACCTGGATCCACATCGATCCATTGATATTTGTCCACCAATAGATCTTCCATCTTAAGCTTCCAAAGCTCAAAAATTTACCCATTAATTTTCTCGATCTCTATTTTTGAATCGATCTCCATTTTTTTTCATCCGAAGAATCATTATCATAGATCTTCCACTGTAAGAAGGTTTATCACAGACTCGAACCAAACCATTAGCCACAAAAGCATCCCCCTGAAGCCAATAACAACTCTGATACCAAATGTATATTTTAACCTTGTACAATTAATTACTGCAAATATATTCTTAATAAAAACATAAAAGATACAATGGAACACACACACACACACACACACACACACACACATTACATAGAGATTTTACCCTGGAAACCTAAATTGGGAAAACTAACGACCTGTTTAGAGATGCACCACTAATCTTTATTCATCATCTCCTTTCATTGTTTACAATAATATATATAGGATCCTGCGGTATCCAAAACTCTAATCCATTGACTCATATTAGTCAACAACCCTAATTCCTTAACTAGAATTAGAAAACCATAGACAAAAACCACGTGCCGAAGAACTACCAAAACATTGACGCAAAAAATGCCAAAAATCTTCCCCCACCCCCCGTTGATCCCATATTAGTGTACAATACATGGGGACCAATATTGAAAATAATATAACACATACCCAACAATGAAGAGTGACCAATTATTATTCCATCTCTCGTCCAAAGTAAGGTCAACACATCATCCACAAATAATAAATGAGTGATCCTTTTAGTTTGACTAATCAATACCCCTTGAATCTTATTGACCCTCTTAGCTTCACCAAGTGCTTTGCTGAGATTATAAGCTATTAGTAAAAAAATATGGGCATCTTGGACAAATCCCTCAAGCCGATCTAAAGAAAGAAGACCTCGATCCTTTGATATGAACCACAAAGGAAACAATGGTCACACACCATATGATCCATTTTACAAGAGGTAGCTCAAATCCAATATGAAGTAGCAAAAAACAAAGATATAACCAAGAAACACGATCATAGGCTTTGGACATGTCAATTTTGAGAACCGAGACCTATCACTTCTGAGTTTTGATAGAATGTAAGCCTTCCTGGGCCGAGCCTATAACTTCAAGAATGAGACAACCCTTTAAAAATTCGAATTGTTTAGAAGAAATTACATTAGAAAGTGTAGGATTAGGATGAACAACAATCACCTTAGAGATAATTTTGTATAATCAGTTACACAAAGAAATTGACCAGAAGTCATTGAAAGACTTGGGATAGTCCACTTTTGGATTGATGGTGATCAATGTAGATTTTATGTTGCATGGAATTTTTACAGACCGTCGAACTTCTTCCACAACCCTAAGTAGATAATCCCCCAGAGTATCAAATAAATATTTGTAGAACTCATGTGTCCACCCATACGGTGCCAGACTCTTATCTTTTTTGAAAGTGGATATGATGGCCAATAATTTGGACTTCATGACCTCCTTGAATAGATCATGATTCTCATCATCATGAATCATCCTAGGAAAGGAGGAAATGATAATGAGAACCTTCCCCATATCCACATGGTCTAACTCAAACCAATTTGAGAAATGAGCCACTCCTAATGCTACAAAATTTGAAAAACCTCAAACCTTGTTTCCATTGGAGTCTTGTAGATCCTATATGGTATTCCGATTCTTTCGATGATTTGAACAATTCTAAAAGCATTTAGTATTTTGGTCCCCATCTACAATCCATAGGGCCCTATTTTTGAGCCGCCAAGTCTTCTCTTGCTCAAAAAGTATTTTTGTTCTAGGTACTTCAAGATCTCTATATTTTTCCAATATCATGGAAGTAGACAAATGGCTCGATATCAGTTCGTAAATTTGTTCAAGTTCTTGCTCAACCATCCATAGCTATTGATCTTGTGGAATACATTTAGCTCGAGCCCATGCACTTGCCTTTTCCTTTATTATACAAATACCAAATACAAATTGAGCATAAGTTGATTCCTCGACATCCTCCTACACATGCCTCTAGTTATTTTGAGTTAAGTTCTGAAACTTCTCATCCACCACCCACAAGGAGTTGTACTTAAAAGGAAACCCAGGCTTCCCAAAAAACTTCTCAATTTCCAAAAATATAGAAAAGTGGTCCGAGCATCAAATCTTACTGAATCATGATTGAAAGAGCCCACAATATTGGATTATGGATAGGTGTAATAAAAAATAGTCCAACCTTTTCGACCTCCTCTGTTGTTACACCATGTTAGACTAATTTGAATAGGCTATGTATCGACCCACCCTACCTTTTCTAGTTTATCAAGAAAAGATTTCACCAAATTTTCTTCACGTGCAATTGGACACCAAACTTTTCCATTTCTAAGTCTGATTTTCAAATCCCCACCAACAATTATTTTTTCATTTCTAAGACAATTGAGAGAAAAAAGACAATTCCAAAAGATCTCTTTCCCCTCATATGGCCCGTATAAATTAAGAAGTAAAAGATGACGATTGAGTTCTTTGCAGAGGATTTTGGTACATAAACCTGACATAATAGTAAAACAATTTGTAAGTACACATGATGGAGAAATACCAATAATGATACCACCAAAGTGACCAAAAGATTCCAAACCTTGGAACACTCAGTTTGGAAATATTTTCATTAGATCAACACATAGCACGTCACACAGACCCATTGATTCTTGAATAAAAATCACATCCAATTTATCCATATCAAAAAATGCTCGAGGGACATTTTTTTAGCCTTTTCCCCTAGGCCACGAATGTTTACAAAAATATTTTTCATGAGTGGCTCAAGATTAGGGTTGTGATTTCTCTAAGAACCCAAAAAATCAATCTTTGACTTCCCTACGACACCTCTCTATGGGATTGCTCTTGTGCATTTTTAAGTGTAGACTTGCACCCCAACTTGAAGGGTCGAGGGATTTTAAATCATCACACACCAAACCTCTTGAGGCTTGACTCTGAGACAAATGTCTAGATATTTGGATATAGCGGTCTTGCCTCAAAAAAACGAAAGAAGATACAGGTGTTCGAGGCCTATTAAAATCATAGGCTTGGGAGGAATGGGAATCCTAATCCAATATAGGCCCAAAACCAAGTGATTCCTCCCCTCCCATCCTCAAAGGAATGTTCTGTGAACCCCCCCAGAGAGGGTCCTTGGGATTGACCCATGACACTCGAAGACCCAAACACCATTGAATGTACACATTCCAAATAAAACAAAAGAGATTGTTCAAGAAAAATCTTACCCATGTCCCGTTGATGGAGAGAGGTTTGGGCTAATAGCTCATCCAATTTTCTCCACTGAGAATGATAAATCTCCAAGTCATCCCCCAAACTGGACCTTAAAGTACGACTTGAAATTCCACCCATGGGCCCACCATCCAAAGGAAATTTTAGGTCACTCATAACCACCCCCTTCCATGTCCCTCGATACTCAGAAGGTGGTTCAGTAATACATACACCTATGTCAACCTCCACCTGATGAACATGAGAAGTTTGTGCATCTTGTGTCCCTGAAGAGATCGAAGGCCCATGAGAAATATCATCCAAACTTTGACTGGCGAACCCCAAAAATTTCTTCTCAAAATGGGAGATCGCATTCATCCAAGACGTGTTCAACTCGATGGAAGTTGGATCAATAACATGACACATTCATATAATCAAGGCATTGAGTATAAGAGCAGTCTCCCACTTCTAAGTCCAAGAATTCGTAGAGGCCCTAGCAGGGATCTAGATCCACCAAAATTTGAGCCACCGATCACATGCAACTGGATTTGTAACTGTCGTTTGCACAAAGGAATTTCCCTAAGGCATCATCTATTGCAATGAAACCCACACATGTCCATAATTTTAAGGGAAGATGAGGCAATTTAACCCATGCTAGCATGCTAGAAAAAACCTCCTCCATGGAATTAAACAAATGATTCTAAGGTAAACCTCCTCCATGGAATTAAACAAATGATTCTAAGGTTTTGCATAAAGGAGATGCTTATCCCAATACCACCACCCCCTCAAAAACTTTTGTGGATCCTCCTTGGACTTAAACAAGAGGCCTATCCATCCATGAGATAAAGCATGCACCACAAGCACGTAGACTAGAATTTTATTCCACTCTTACTGAACCCATGAAACTTCCTCCTTGGACTTAAACAAGAGGCCTATCCATCCATGAGATAAAGCATGCACCACAAGCACGTAGACTAGAATTTTATTCCACTCTTACTGAACCCATGAAATTAGGGTTTCCATTGTAAATCTCCGACCACTAAAATTCCCCACGATTGTGCAACCGTTTAGATCTGCCACCTGACTAACCTGTAAATATACAACAACTACCAGGGACACACCGCCACCCCAAGATCTAACCACCCAACAAAATTTATGTTCCTTCTTCCTCTCGGATCCTGGTGCTCCGCCACCACAAGCTCCTCATGAGTCATATTGCGGTCGATAAACCTTGAAGAGGCAGTAGCAGGCTCTCTTTTATCCACAAACGATCGGGCAATAATACTATTCCGACCAAGTAACGAAGTGTTCTACACCTCCCTGTGCTTACCTCGAGATGGTTGACTGCCTCCCCATGGAATTTACTCCCCAGGCCAAAGCCCTGACCAAAAATGTGTGGCGAATCAATAGAAAGGGGTGAGAGGATAGTACCTATTCCATCTAGCACTGGAACCTTGCCGATCTAGTCCGCTCCTACACTTAAACAATCGTCCGCCATATATGAGTTCAGATATACATTAACACACAGATTGGAAAATATCATATCCTCCATTAATGAATCTTCCAAGTATTCTATGAGCTGCACATAATCGACTATGTGGCCCGAGTCCTACCAGAGTACCTCCATGCGACACAAAAACCTCGTACAGTGATGCAAGAGCATCTCTCCCTAGCCAAACCATCTTGTAATTCAAGCCTCTATAAGGTGAATCTTTGTAAGAGGACGATATCCTCGTGTACATATAAGAAAGTTTCTAGAAAGTCGATTTAGTTAATGAGTGGTTAGTTGATACAACTAAGTAACTAAGGCTTTCTATTTCAAGTTATTAATTATAGATTTCAAGGAGATTCATTAAGGATTGAGGTAATTCACAAGTTTATCTTCCATGTAAATATGTAATCCTGTAGGCATAGGAGAAAGGAGAAAGGGTGGCCAGGGCTAGAGAGGCACAAAATGCATGTAATTAGGCTAATAGAGAGATCGAAGGATTTATGAGTTTATAGAAATAATGTATAGAGTCTTTTAATGAAATAGTGTATTTTTGAAGTGTGTATGAATGTCTCTCTATGTTTCTGCTCTGTTGGTGAGCATATTGATTCTATAAATAAAATTGAGCATGATGATTAAAGGTGTCTGCGTGTGAACAATCGACCCTAACACATTGTGGGTTCGATTATTGATCCAGAAGGTTGAAATCACTATAATAAAAACGAAGGAGTCTGCAAGGTCGAATGCAAGTTGAATTTGTCTCATTTTGTAATATTGAATGAAAGATGAATGTCTTTGAATATTGGTCTACAATCAGTCCATAGGAGAACATTCATCAAGCTGTGGTGATTTCAGAAGAAGAAAATATGATCGTTTATCATCATAAGATATCAACGACCAAAAATGAAGGGTAACTGGATTGGACCAGAGTAAACATTTAACACACATTGTTATGTATTTCAGGGCGTGATGACCAATGGCTAGTGATAAGTTTTTATATTTCATGGTTGTATAGTATTTCGGTGGCCCGATGGCTAGTTAAACTAGACCAGACTCACGATTAATTAAAAGGGAGGTATACAATCTCTTTGATGATGGAGTATTTCTGGTGGAAATAGAGCGTTGTTATGTAGAATTAACATGACATGGGGTTGACACAGTCCGAGGGATTTAACATGTGGTTCATGAGTTTGTAAACTCGTAGATTTTATTTTTGATAAGTATAGAAGAGAGGCGATAGAGGCTCGAGAGTGCCAATTAGGAAACCATGAAAAGTATATTTAAAGTGGACCTATAGGTATGCTATCATTTTAGTATCAAAGCATGCAAGCTTTGCATGTTTAAGTGAAGGTGACAACAGAGAACACGAAAAATTCTAGAGGTGCAGATATGGATAAGATATGGTAGGTAATTATGTGTTTAGTATTTTTGCAGTTAAACTCTAGAAAAAATATGTATTTGTGCAAGTAGCAACAAAAGTGAACTAGACATTGGTGGCAAACCCTATAACTATTGAATCTGGAGAAGTGAAGGAAAACGAGTAGAAAAAAATCTTTAGAAATGGTGAAAGTCTAGAGGCATACAACTATTGCAGCTGAGGAGCAGGGCGAAAGCTCATAAGGTTCTAAGTGGAGAGAAATAGAGAATAACAAAAATCCAGGTTCAAAAGGAGAGAAAACTTGGTGAGGTATAGGGTAGTAGGGTGGAAAATACTTACTACAAAAGAGGATTATTGCAACCCACAATGACCACAGTGAAGCTTAGAGAAAGGAATATGGACAATGATATGAAGGGATCAGAAGTAGGAAACTTCCATAAAAATATGGAAGCATATGCCAATGAATTAGGCATTAAAACAAAGGTATATGAGTTAAAGAAGAGGTTCAGCATTTTGAAGGAGATGCTACAAGAGAGGACTAGAGATGACACAAGACGTGGGTGGAAGTTGAAGAAGAAGGTCAAATGGCCTATCGTGCAATTATTTGCAAGGAAGCTAAGACACATATTTTATGTCTAGATAAAGACATAGGAGAAAATAAGAGAAGCTGAGTATATGAAACAATCCTTTGGAGTAGGACAAATAGTTCGCATTTGTGAACCAAATTAAGAATCAATGCTTGGAGAAAATGGTGATGTGTATTAGAGACTTTATGAGTCTCCTAAATTGCTTGGAGAGTTTATACCAACACAAGGAAGAGATTCCAAAAGCATCTAGAGAGACAAAGGAATCTCAAAGTTTTCAAACTGATTGTTGGTTTAAGTGTGTGTTTGTAGGTATTGAAGAGTGTGAAGATGGAAAAACAAAAAAATATGTCATAAAAGAGGAAGAAACATCATTTTCTCATGAAGGAAGTAAAAAATAAGACTTTATACAACCAAAGGATGCATAATAGAAGGACAACTAGAGGCTTCAAGAACCTCAAATTACTGTTAGATACAACATGAGTCAGGGTATTATAGCAAGGTAGGTAGTGGTAATTTCCAGCAAATAAGAAATTGGAAGTAAACAAGAACGAAGGACAATCCTAATAGTTAACATGGCATAATTGGCCCATGAAGAGAACCAAGAAGAAGGAGTTAAAGGAAATCACTCAGGTGCAGTGAAAATATATTTTGGGGAAGAGTTAAAGTATTTGGAAGATTGGCTAGCAAAGCCCAAGATTTGTGAAGACTATATAGAGGTTGCAACATTATCTTGTAAAGCCATGGAAGAGGATAGAAACAAGAGGGAGTTCTAGATTCCAAGTAGTGAAATTGAAGGTAGTATAAAGGGAAACCTTTTAGTCAAGAGATATCTAAACGAGATTACATATTTTGAAGAATTCAAGAATCTAGAAGAGAATATGGAGTATACACAACAAGAAGGAAACCAAAAGGAGGGAAACAAAAGTCATCCTTCTAAAGAAGGAAAAATAATGAGGACACTGTAACATACCCACTATCCAAATTTAAAAAAAAATTTCGTTTAGTCCTCAATAATGAGAATCCTCGAAGCTTGTAGCCGCAAAATGCCAAACCTGGTCCACGAGTCTTTCATTTACCTATACGGCTTCCTTCACCTAGACCGTAGTCTTCCCTAATCCTAAATTCAGGTTATCAGGGTTTCGTCTCTCCCGTAGTCAAGGGTTCTTGTACTCTGTAATTTCTGATGGTCGATGAACTCCTTTTTGGCCTTAGCCCCTCCCTGGCTAGGCTCCTAGTCCACACGACCGTGTACCCAAGACCTCAGCCTTATGGTTTTTCCTTTCGTCGGGGTTTCGGGCTTTTTAATATCGAAGTGCATAAGCATCTTGGATCTGCGATTCCCCTATTCCCGACGCGCCCTTTTTGCATTAGCCCTCCTAGCTATAGGCCTCGAACCCTATGACCGTGGCTTTACCTCCTTTCGAGGCTACTCCTATCGGAGTTTCGGGGTTTCCAAGGTCGTAATTCATGAGTCCTCAGAACTCGCGATTCTCCGATCCCCGATATGCCCCTAGCGGATTGGCTCTCCAGGCTAAGCCCTGGTCAATGTGACCACAACCTTCACAAGACCACAGCCTTTAATCCCGTCGGGGTTTCGCGCCCTTCAGTGTCATGATGCGCAAGTCCTCTGGACTCTCGATCCTCCGACTCCCGATGCGCCTTTACACTGGCTAGCCTTCTTGGCTATACTATGGTCCATGTGACCACTTACCATATGAATGTAGCCGTATAACGTCCCATCGGGATTTCACGGTTTTCACTGTCGAATGCAACTTACCTTGTGGATCCCCGACTCCCGATATGTCGATACGGATATGCGCACGACACCTGTCCTCCACTGTGACCCACACTCCTGTGACAAATCGGGAAATTCGTGTATCGGGATATCGCGATTCCCGTTGCACTAATTCACAGAACTCTCCAAGTCCCGAACCCCGATATGGTAACACCTGTCCTCCACTATCTCCCGCGGTGGCCCGCATGGCTCTCCCGTCAGGATATCGCGATTCGCGATTCCAATGTGTGAGAGTTTCTTACTTCCGGAAACTCCGATTCTCCGATCCCCGACTTCCCGGATCTCCTGACACGTATCCCTCCAAATGGACGGTCCCAATTCTATCGGGACTTCGGAACTTTCGTTGTCCTGATTCCTGCGACCTCAGAAATTCCGACTTCCCAACTCTCCGACTCTCGTTAGATTTTTGACACCTGTCCCTCTGAACGGACGGCTCGGATTTTGTCGGTGTTTTCGCCTGGAACTTCCCCGATACACCGAACGCCGATGGCGCTTGATCTCAGCCACGTGTCCTCTACCAACGGACGGTCCAGATCCTTATCGGGATCTCGAGACTTGTGATGTCTCAGTTCTTACGACCTCTAGGATCCCGATTTCCCGAGTGCCGATCTCCCGATGGCTAAACCTCGAGCCACTTCTGCTCAATATCTGACGACTCAGACTTGCTCCACCTCGCGCACTCTTCCACTACTTCCTGGATGTGGAAAGATCAACGATCCAAATGTTCTCATGGACCTTGGGGAAACTACGATCCCGATTTCCTCGCTGTTTACGAAGATGGGTGGAAAAGAAACAAGATGCGTAACGCTCTTACTACTTCTGTCAATCTGATAGTCGTGAATGACCATGGGTCTTCCGACAGGATCTCATCAGTCGATTGGTTACTCATCCCTACGCTACTACCTCAGAACCTTAAGAGGGTCATTCCTCCTCATACAGGGTTATTAAGACTTGCCCATTCAAGTCCCTTTCCTGGGTTCTTTGTGAACCTTTCTAAGGAGGGAAAATCTCGGCGACGAGATCTATTCCGAGGCATTCCTAGAAACAGACAAAGGGAAATGAACTTCCGAGGATGGGCTGGAGATCTGACTTGGTTCAGCTCGCGCACAATTGAATCCATTTATCAACATAAGCTACGCGGGACCTTTCTATTATAAGCATATATATATAAATATGTATCATCTCTTATCAAAACACTACACAGACATTCTTATAATATAATTGTTCACCATTTCACAGTTTATGAGCATATATGTTAGCATATGAATTTCAAGAGGTAATGTGAACAAACACTTATCAGAAATAACTTCAGAATTGGGTGCAACTGCTGAGAGGGGTGCTCGTTTCCACCCAACCGTAGGCATAGCGACTCCCAGCGGATTTACCACTAGCCAACCCCGAGCTGAGACCACGATGCTCTGTGACGACGTCTCTCTGTCTGCCAGTGACCAGGAGCGAAGGTTGCAATCCTTCCTCTCTGCTATCACCCACTCTGCATAAAGCTAGAGTTCCCCTCGCGTCTTCCCTCTCAATCGCCTCTGCCATACGCCTTATCCTCTCGCAAGGTTGCGTGTGGCGCGATTTCCCTCGCACTGATCAGGCCTGACGGCTCTACGGATGGGCGGTTTACCATCCCATCCCTCATCAAGCCATCCGCCTACCAGTCTGTGCTCACGGATGGGCTGTTCAGCATCCCATCCCTCATCAGCCATCCGCCTACCGGCCAGGAGCTACTAATTTTCAGGCCGAGTCAGCAGCGAGCCGCTTTTGGTTCTCCGGGCCAGTGTAGTCCAAATACGGTATTTAATTCTCGGTGGAAGTTAACGCCACCTTTTCAGGTGCCTTCGACCGCCATCGTGGTCTCTTTTTCTACACATCCCCTCTCAGCAGTTCTGTAATATAAATTCATAATGTTATTTACATTTATCGAACTTCTTCATAAGGTCCCTTCACATCATACATTCACATTTTCATCATGCTTTAGCATGGTAATTCCTGTATTAGGATTAATTACAAATTTGGGGGAAACAGGGTGTTACAGACACCATTAGACGAGACAAAGAATTCATCTAGAGGTAAACAAAAGGTAGAGGAAATTCAAGGAAGAAAAGTCAAAGAGAAAGAATTGTCTAACTTAGGACAACATGAAGGTAATAAGGATTTTGAAGGTCTACAATTTAAAGACCGAGAGGGACATAGAAAAGATGAAATAGAAGTAAGGAGAAATTCATTGAGTAAAGAAGATTACCTGGGAGAAGTTAGCAGGGCTAAAACAATGTGTTAGGGACCTAACCTCCCTAACCCCTCACATAGGTAGAATAATATATTTTCCATGTAATAAAGACCAATATTAATAATTCCTAGTAACAAGGAAGAATAATTCAAATGTAACAAGACCTAATAGAAGCTTCCGCTTCCAGAAGATCTTCCTCTAGATTTTTATTTTGGTAGATAGATTTAGTATAAATAGGAGTTGAGGGCATGAAAAGTTTTTGTATTCAGAATTGTTGTAATAGAGCACCACTCTGCTAGAGGTTTCCCCTTCGAAGAGGAAAGTGAAAATTGTTTCCTATCAATAAAGGTATTATTCTGGTGCTGTGGTTTCATCTATTGTGTTGTTCTGCTATTATTATCTGCAATATTTCTATTTTTGTCTATTATAATAGATTTGATACCTTACAAGTGGTATCAAAGCAATTTCCTTGGCAGAAAATTGCGAGTTATTATTATTTTTTAGAGTAGAGATGTATTCTGGCGTCTTAAAGCTACAAAGATATATCGTTCAATGCATAAATCCATGGTCAGAGAAGCATACATGAAGGAACTACAAATGGTACTTAAGCACACATTGTTGCCACCCTTATAACCCCTGTTGGTACCCCTTCGAGTGGTAGCACATCAAACAACACATGTATACAGATCGACCTAGATATCCCGAAGCCCTCCATAGATAAACCAATCGACCTCCTAATCGCTATAGTGCCACCAAGAACAACACTCATGAAGATACTCTCTAGTACCTGGTGTTAATATTATCATAGCTTCGGGAGGTATGAACCTCTATTGTGACCTTTGACATGACTAGAATGTTCTGGAAGAAAGAAAAGAAATGAAAGTAACCCTAGATAAGTTGTAGGCTAAAGAGAGATAATTAATATGAATTAATTAGTACCAAGAAGGAGAAGTCGGCTCAGGAAAGTATGTCAGGAATACTATAAATACAGGGCGCTAGTCTCTCATTTGACACACTTTTCAGAATCGCAGAGAGCTACTTCTGCGCACTGCAGTCTAGCAGTTTTGTGCACAAGTCCTAGGGAAGGTGTTGCGCCAGTTTTGGGTTGGACTATCTGATTAGCTTTGGTTACTTCTTGCTTGGTGCATTAACCTTGCTTGACTATTGGATTTCTATTAGGATTCTTCTCTCTGTCAAGGTCAAGGTGCTCGGAGGGTGGCTTCGGCCTATGGTTGGGTGACAATAATGATATTCTCAATGGTAAAATGAGCACATTCATTCATATTCTAATAGATTATGGGCCCACACCTCCTTCATTCAGTCTAACCACTGGAAGGAAGCATAGCCATTAGGATATTGAGCTTGCTGAGGAACTGCCATTAGGGTTACTAGCAGGAGAAACTTCCAAGACACTGCCACTAGGGTTACTAGCAGGAGCAGTTGCAGAAACCCTAAATCTCAGATCCAACACCTTGTGATGGAGCATCATGCTCAAGGAGAAGATATCCAAATGCACCCTAGTTCAACACACCTTTTGGCTCTCTCAGAAGACAGAAACGTCAGAGTTGAATTTTTGGATCAAAGCATGACCAACCACCAGTCAACTGAAGACATGAGTGAAACGATCAGTCTTCTACACTACTCAACACTCACTAGAACGATTGAACATGACATGTGGATAATTGATAGTGGAGCTTCTAGGCACATGATGGGAGATCAAGCTAGACTCTCAAATCTAAATGAGAAGAAGACATCGTACAAGGTAGATCTTGGAGACAAAAACACTTACCTAGTGGAAGGATTTGGACTAGCCTCCGTCAAGTTGAAAACATGTAACAATGTTCACTTAAGCAATGTTTTATATGTACCTGGTTTAGAAAACAATCTTGTATCCATATCTTTCCTAGAAGACAAAGGAAACATAATAGCATTTGTGGATGGAAAAGTGTTATCTTGGCATAAATACTCCAGCATAGAGAATGCTAGGGTTATTGGAAGCTGTGAAGGAAATCTGTATGGACTACTAGAACAAAATGAATAATCTCTCGTACATGACAAAGTCAATCCCAATGAACTTTGGCATATAAGGTACACTCATATTAATTATCAAGCATTACCTTTTCTCAAAAGGATGGTTGAAGGAATACTAGAATTGCAGTCTACACATGAAGGAATTTGCAAAGGATGTGCCCTTGGAAATAATATCAAGAAACCGTTTCCAAGCAGTAACAATAAATCTAAAGATATTATAGATCCGATACACTCAGATGTTTTCGGACCAATGCCTGTCAAATCTCTAGGAGGATCTCTTTACTACGTAATCTTCATAGATGACTATTCAAGAAAGACTTGGTTATATCTACTGAAGACAAAAGATGAAGTATTCAACAAGTTTCAAGAGTTCAAAGAAGAGATAGAGAACCTCACGAACAAGAAGATCAAGACCTTAAGAATAGATAATGGAGGAGAATACACATCAAAGGAATTCCTCGCATTCTGCAAATCGACAAGGATTAAGAGGGAGATAACTGTTCCTCATAACCCTCAACAAAATGGTGTAGTAGAAAGAAAGAACAGATCTATCGAAGAAACCATAAAATCACTCCTAAATGATCAAGGTCTGTCCATGTTCTTATGGGGAGAAGCAACCATGAAAACAATATATGTACAGAAGAAAAGTCCTCACCAGATATTAAAGGACTTGACTCCAGAAGAAGCCTTCTCATATAAGAAACCTAATGTGGAAAACCTAAGAATCTTTAGATGTCTTGTTTATTCTCACATTCCCAAGGATAGAAGGAATAAACTAGAACCCTCGGGAAAGAAGGGCATATTCGCGGGATATAGCGATTCATCCAAGGCTTATAGAATCTATATTCCGGAACAAAATAAGATCGAAGTCCGAAGAGATGTGACATTCAATGAAAATATGGCTTTCAAGAAATCCATAGAAGAAACGATAGAAGAAGAGGATAATGAAGAACCTATTGAAGAAAGCACAGAAAACCAAGATGACGAAAAGGAACAACCTGATCATCCTATGTAACCATGTGAGACCATTGATTCAGACACCATACCTAAGACCAGGAAACAACTAGCTTGGCTTGAAGATACCTTACAAGATGTAGAAAGACTCAAGGTTCCCGAAGGAACATTCAGAAAAAGTAAGAAGCCTAAAAGATTCTCAAGTTATGCAACATATATGACGAAGCTTCTAGATGAAGAACCTACCACATTTGAATAAGCTGTTCAAAAGAAACAATGGAAAGAAGCTATGACGGAAGAACACCAATCCATCATGAAAAATGATGTATGCGAAATTGTGCCTAAACCTAAGGAAAAATTAGTGGTAACTTCAAAATGGGTATATAAGATCAAACATGCAACAGACAGAAGCGTGGATAAATATAAAGCAAGGTTCGTAGCTAGAGGGTTCTCCCAAAAGGAGGGAGAAGACTATGAAGAAACATTTGATCCAGTGGCTAGATATACTTCCATTAGAGGTATCATATCTCTTGCCTTTTCCATGGGATGGAACTTACATCAGATGGATGTAAAGACAACTTTTCTTAATGGAGAAATCGAAGAAGAAGTATGTATTGAACAAACTCAAGGGTTTGAAGTACATTCCAGAGACACTCACGTTTTCACATTAAAAAAATCTCTATATGGACTCAAGCAAGCTCCAAGGGCTTGGTATGCCAGAATGGAAAACTATCTAACAAGAATTGGCTTCTCCAAAAGTCATGCAGATCCAAAACTTTACTACAAAGTCGTGGACAATGCACCTGTAATTCTACTACTATATGTTGACGATCTATTCATAATAGGTGAAGAGTCTCTCATCATCCAATGCAAAAAGTAACTAGCTTCTGAATTTGATATGAAAGATCTAGGTCTCATGCATTATTACTTGGGACTAGAAGTATGGCAGAAGTGTGGTGAAGTATTCCTTGGACAAGGAAAGTACACAATAAAGATCCTTAAGAAGTTTGGAATGATGGATTTAAAATCCATGGACACTCCTATGACTACAGATATAAGAAAAGTAAAAGATCCAGATTCTGATCCAATAGATCCATCACTATATCGACAATTAATTGGGTCATTGATGTATTTGGTAATACTCGACCAGACATTTTCTTTGTCGTGAATACACTAATCCAGTTCCAGGTGGAACCGAGACATGAGAATTGGATAGCTGCAAAGCATGTCCTAAGATATATTCGTGGGACAATAAACTATGAATTAATATATACCGCATCCAGTGATATATAGCTTCATGGATTTACATATTTAGATTGGGCAGGAAGTGCAGAAGACAAAAAGAGTACTTCAGGGTTGTGTTTCAGCTTGGGCTCCACTATGATATCTTGGGGTAGCAGGAAAAAAAAGTCTGTCGCACTCAAAACAATAGAAGCATAATATATTGCAACATGTGAAGCATGCACAAAAGCAATATGGATGAGGAAGCTAATCTCTGATTTATTTGATCAGACTCCAGATTCAACCATAATACATTGTGACAATCAGAGTTGTATAAGACTATCAGCACACCCAATGTTTCATGAAAGGTCGAAACATATTGAGATCAAATACTACTTTATTCGAGATAAAGTCCAGGAAGGAGAAGTAAAGCTTCTGTATATCCCCATAGAAGAGCAAACAACAAATATCCTGACAAAGCCTTTGTCTAGAATAAAGTTTTCATATTTCTGAGAAAAGATGGGGATCGTGGAAATAGCTCCCTTAGTTGAAAGGGAAGAAATGAATCTCCAGGTTGGGAGGGAGAACTGACATATTATTGAATTAAGAACAATCATTTTCAAGTTTGAAAAATATTCCAGCTTGGACATATTCTTTCCAGTTCGGAAAGTGGATTGAGATTTCTGACGGACATACATTTTCTAGTTCGGAAAATGGTCAAGATTGCTGATGTACCATAGACAACGACTTCCCATTGTGGTTAACATGGGGAGTGGTCTAGGGCAGTATCTCTTCTTGAGGGTTACTCAAGAAGACTAGCCCGCCTTGCCGGACAATGATTTCTCATTGTGGTTAACATGAAGAATGGTCCGTTTTGGAGGTTGGTGCATGACATACATTTCCTCTTGTGGTTACCATGGTAAATGGTCCGAACAGTCATTCCTTAGGGAGGATTCATTCTCTCCAGGTTTCACTTTGTTTAGTGCCAAAGGAATGGCCCAGGGTGGGGAATGGTCCAGGTTCAACAATCAGGGACATGCATTCCTTAGGGAAGATTCATTCTCTCCATGTTACACTTTGTTTAGTGTCAGAGGAATGGCCCAGGGTGAGGAATGGTCCAGGCTAAAAAATAAGAACAATCATTCTTCCTTTCTTGAGAAGAATGGTCCAGAGGCAGATACTCTTTCAGATCTCACAAATGTGAGTGAAAGAATGGCCCAGATGATTCAGTTTACATTATAAGAATATTTTCTGTGCAGGTTGATATCAGATGATTTTTATGGAGACTGCTTGTTTCCAGACAATAGAGATATGCTACTGTGGTCGATATGTTCCACTGTTTGTGACTATGTGTCATGGTTTGAGTAGTTGTGTACTACCATGGACAAACACAATTGTGTTCTATCAATTGATAGTGTACTTGTTGTCATGGAGATTATCTAGTTGGATAATAATGATGATGCTCATGATGCTACAAAATTGAATGGTCTATTTGTGCTCAAGACCATACCTCGCTAGCTAGGAGGGAGTGTTAATATTATGGTAGCTTCGGGAGGTATGAACCTCTATTGTGACCTTTGACAGGACTAGAATGTTCCAGAAGAAAGAAAATAAATGAAAGTAACCCTAGATGAGATGTCGGCTAAAGAGACATAATTAATATGAATTAATTAGTACTAAGAAGGAGAAGTCGGTCCAGGAAAGTCTGCCAGGAATACTATAAATACAGGGCACCCGTCTCTCATTTGACACATTCCTCAGAATCACAGAGAGCTACTTCTGCGCACTGTAGTCTAGTAGTTTTGTGCGCAAGTCTCGGGGAAGGTGTTGCGCCAGTTTTGGGTTGGAATATCTGATCAACTTTGGTTACTTCTTGCTTGGTGCATTATCCTTGCTTGGCTATTGGATTTCTACCAAGATTCTTCTCTCTGTCAAGGTCAATATGCTCGGAGGGTGGCTTCGGCCTATGATTGGGTGACAATAGTGATATTTTCAATGGTAAAATGAGCACATTCATTCATATTCTAACACTTGGTTAGTCGACTAGTATGGCTAAGGGCACGGTCTATCCTCCTTAGTTGGTTCCCTGAGATATTGGGTCGAGTACTATTATTGGACCTTGCACGTATATCAGAGAGCTATAGAACAAGGAAAACCCTTGTTTGTAGAAACCCTAAATACCCTAACCCTTAGGACGAAAACAAAAAAAAAGAAAAAACAAGATCTATTGTTGTGCAGTTGTACCTCCTACATTATGATTGTGAAATTCCTACACATTTCTTCATGTTAAGAATTTGGCCATTTAGTCACTGCATTATTATTCAGATCAAAGTATAACTCTACAAGATCCTTCCTACACCATTATTTGAGACCTATCCCATTGGATTCCTCTCTTCTCCCTGATTGCAGTCATACCTATCATGTTTCAGAATTTTTTTTTCCCGTGTACCCAACCCCTTCTCGACACCCCTATTTGGAATCTATCCCATTGAATTCCTCTCTTTGCACTGATCATAGTGGTACCATTCACCAATAATCCCTTTTTATGTGGCCTCACTTTCCCCCATGTCCCATCTCCATGGCCCACACTCACAACCAAAATTGGGAACAAAGTCTCACTGCCTTGGACAAAGCTAATGACCAAACTCGTATTGATATTTCTTCCATTACTTCCAGTATTGGTAACCTCAAATCCTGGCTTTCTCCTCTCGAATCACTTCCCACATCCATCACTCAATTGACCGCCATGTGTCAGCAATTTCAGGACGTAGTGAACAATTTGACCGCCTTGTTTAAGCCCACCCATGATCCTTTCTCTTCCACACCTTATAACCTTGAAGGTCCTGCATTCTACCAATCCACCTCTTTTCCTTCCAACCACTTTCAACGTGACCTGCATCCCCCTCATGTGGAGGTGAAAAAATTCTATGGCTCGGATCCCAGAGGGCGGGTCACTCAAATGGAACACTATTTGTCTTTGTACGACATTAAGAATGAGTTGGCCAAACTTTGGTATGGTGTTCTCCATCTAGATCCAGAATGTTGGAAATGGTGGAAATGGATAAAAAATGCCCACCAAGGGTATGTGTCTTGGACACAATTTGTTTCACAACTTTATGAACACTTTGACACTGACACCCACCATTTAGGCCATTTAAAAAAGTTGAAATAATATGGCACAATGGAAGACTTTATAACTTCTTTTGAGTGATTGGATTTCCACACAGAGGGCATGTTTGATGATTTTTTTTTTTTCTGAGAATGATTTATCAGCGGCCTCAAGGATGAGATCCATTCCCACGTCCTCATGGATCACCCTCAGAGTTGGGTGGAAGCTACTAAAAGTTCTAAGGAAGCACAACAGGTTTTCTCTTCTCAAACCATAAAAACCTCCTTTATTCCTCGCCCTAAACCAATTAGTCCCACTCCTCCTTCTACTCCACTAAATATCCAGAAATCAACCTGGGCATAAATGGTTGAACGCCAATTCAAGGGCCTTTGTTATAATTGTGATGACAAATATTTTCTTGGGCACAAGTGTAAGGAACAAAATATTTTTATGGCCATCTCCGAGGATTTTTATGAATAATATGTCAAGGCTACCCCTGTGGCCGAGTCACTTGAACCCACTGACCTGACTCCACCTTCTGATCCTCCAGAAGTTGAACCGGTCATTTCCATGAATGCTCTGACCAGATTCTCTTCTTCCCAAACCCTCAAGCTAATTGGTTACATTAAGCATCAAAAGGTCATCAACATCATGGACAACAGAAGCACCCATAATTTTATTCATCATCACATTTCCCAATAAACTAATTTCTATATTTGAGCAATCAACAACTTTCAAATCATGATTGCTAATGGTGGGTCCATGAAATGTAGGGGGCGTTGTGAAAATGTGTGTTTCCAAATTGGTCAGTACCACATGAAATCTCAGATGTTTGCTATCAACATGGGTGTTTGTGACATTGTGTTGGGTGTCGAATGGATAAGGACTCTGAGCCCCATTCTCATGGATTTTAAGGAATTAGCCATGCAATTCAACCAAGAGGGCCAACATTATAAGTTCCAAGGAATCACAACAGGTTTCCTTGAGATCATCAGTTCCCATTGCATGGAAAAGCTCCTAAAAAGGTCATTATGGAATTATTGCACAATTCCATTCCATTCATGTCACTAAGACACCCTCTGTGCCTCCTGACCTCCAATCCGTCCTCTCCAAACATCAAGTTGTTTTTTCCACTCCCCAGAGAATTCCTCCTTCCGGTGGTGTTCATGATCATTCCATTCCCCTCATCCCCAACAACCTTCCTTCCAATGTTCATCCCTATCACCATCCCTTTTCCCCAAAAAATTAAATTGAGAAAATTGTTCAAGAATTTCTCACCGTAGGCATTATCTGTTCTAGTACTTGCCCCTATTGTTCTCCTATGGTCATGGTACTTAATAAAGAAGGATATTGGCGCATGTGTCCTGAATTTCTCTCCCTCAAAAAACTCACCATCAAAGAAAAATTTCCCATTCTTGTCATTGATGATATCTTGGATGAATTAAGTAGTGCCTAGTTCTTTACTAAACTTGATCTTCGTTCTGTCTACCACCAGATACATATGAAAGAGGCATACATTCCTAAGACTACATTTCAAACTCATGAGGGTCACTATGAGTTCTTGGTCATGCCCTTTGGCTTGTGTAATGCTCCCTCCACTTTCCAAAGCCTCGTGAATCATGTCTTTCATAATTTTCTCCATCATTTTTTCTTAGTTTTATTTGATGAGGCTTTGGAAAGTGGAGTGAGTGGAAAACCCATCTTTCTCATGTGGATCGAGTTCTTCATCTACTCTCTCAGCACCAACTTTTTCTCAAACAATCTAAATGTTCTTTTGGATCCTCGTAAGTTGATTACTTGGGTCATATTGTTGCAAAGGTGGGTGTGAAGGTGGATCCTAAGAAGATTGAAGCTATGCAGGATTGGCCTCGCCCCAAGAATATTAAAATCTTGCATGGTTTTTTGGGTTTAACAAGATATTATCACAATTTTGTTAAGAATTATGGAAAGATTGCAACACCTCTCACTACTCTCCTTAAAAATATTTCTTTCACTTGGACTCTAGCAGTTGATCAGGCCTTTCAAGCCTTGAAGGCGACTATGTGCACCACTCTTGTCCTGGCCCTTCTTGACTTCACAAAGACCTTTGCCCTAGAATGTGATGCTTTCGAGAGAGGAATTGGAGTAGTCCTTATGCAAGATGGCTGGCATTTGGCCTTTACCAACAAACAATTGTCAGAGTGAAATTTGGGCCAATCAATCTATGAAAATAAAATGTTGGCTATTCTGCATGTAGTGGATCTCTGGCACCCTTATCTATAGGGAAACGATTCCAAATTAAGACATATCATCAGAGCCTCAAGTATTTTCTAGAGCAACGTCCTTCATCCCCGTAGTAACAAAAATAGGTGACTAATCTATTTGGATATGATTATGAGATCATTTACAAGAAAGGAAAAGACAATGTGGTTGCTGATGCTCTTTCAAGGAAATATGAAGATGAAGGGTCCCTTTTCCCCCTCTCCTTCATTGTATCTTATTTTCTCGAAGCTGTTCGCCAAGAATGGCTACAAGATCCCAAAATTTCGTGTCTGATCCAACAATTGCAAGCCAATTCTCCAGTTTCCCCAGGGTACTATTGGCACAATGATGAGCTTCTCTACAAAGGCTATCTGTATTTAAGTAAACAATCACAACTTAAATCCACGGTTCTTTCTTAGCTTCATGCTACACCCACAACTGGGCCCTCAAGGTTACCAAAACCTATGACAGGGTCAAACGTTCTTTTTTCTGGGTTCGTATGAAATAAGAAGTTCACACTTTTGTGGAGAAATGTGATGTTTTTGAATGAAACAAGGGAGAAACAATCAAATCCTCTGGCACACTACAACCACTTCCAATTCCACCCACTATTTGGAGGGATATCTCTATGGATTTCATTTTTGGATTACCTAAATCAAGAAATAAGTTAGTCATCATGGTGGTAGTTGATCGTCTTTCCAAGTATGCTTATTTATGTACTCTTCAACACCCATTTACCGCCTCCACTGTGGCTCAAATTTTCATGGATAATGCCTTCAAGATTCATGGCATGCCTCATTATATTGTTTCTGATAGAGATCCCACTTTCACCAAGCAATTTTTGGAAAGAATTGTTCAAGCTATAGGGCACCCAACTGCATCTTAACACCGCCGATCATCCCCAGACTGGTAGTCAAACTGAAGTTGTCAACAAGTGTTTCGAAACATATTTGACGTGTTTTGCATATGAAAGGAAAAATCAGTGGGCTCAATGTGTTACCAGTATTTGAATGGTGGTACAACACTTCTTACCATACAACTACTCGCATGACTCCTTTTGAAGCAATATATGGACAAAAGCCACCTTCAGTTCTCTCATACATGCCCAATGTCTTGAAGGTTCAGGTGGTTGACCAAACTCTTATAGTTAGAGAGGCTATTCTTCATACTCTCAAAGAGAATTTGGTCATGGCTCAAAATCACATGAAGCAACAAGCAGATCAAGGTCACTCAAAACGTCAATTTGGTGAAGGGGACTAGGTGTTTCTTCGACTGAAACCTTATAAGCAGACTTCACTCAAGGCCTACCATTGTCAGAAACTAATACCCAAATTTTGTGGTCCTTATATAGTTCTCAATCACGTGGGATAGGTGGCCTATCAATTATCTTTTCCCAGTCATTCTAAGCTCCATTCTATTTTCAATGTCTCCTGCTTAAAGAAGGTGATTGGAACTAAGTTTCCAACTCAAACTAGTCTTCCCGAGTTGGATGAAGAAGGCTCCATTTGGTTGCAGCCATAAGCAGTCTTGGACCAATGTGAGTGTCTTTTCCATCAGCGCACCATCAAGGAAGTGTTAGTACAGTGGAAATATACAACTCCAACAAATGTCACCTGGGAGCCATCTACCATTCTGTAGCAATTTCCTCATCTCAAGCCTTGAGGACAAGGTTGTTTTTAAAGGAGAGGTCATGTTGGGAACCTAACCTCCCTAACCCCTCACGTAGGTAGAATAATATATTTTCCATGTAATAAAGACCAATATTAATAAGGCCTAGTAATAAGGAAGAATGAGTCAAATGTAAGAAGACCTAATAGAAGCTTCCGCTTCTAGAATATCTTCCTCTAGATTGTTCTTTTGGTAGATAGATTTAGTATAAATAAGAGTCGATGGCATGATAAGTTTTTGTCTCGAAAATTATTGTAATAGAGTGTTGCTCTGCTAGAATTTGCCCCCTCGAAGAGGAAAGTGAACATTCTTTCCTATAGATACAAGTATTATTATGGTGCTATGGTTTCATCTATTGTGTTGTTCTGTTGTTATTCTCTACAATATTTTTGTTTTCGACTATTATAATAGATATGGTACCTTACACAATGATGACCAAGAACATGATTTAATGATCATGGAGAAACATTTACAAGGTTATGAATTTGGAATTCAGTTAGAAGACATGATTAATTGGTTATATGTGTTAGCAACCCATGAGGAAGAAATTTTTAAACAATGTTTTAACAAAACAATAAGTGGGAAAGGGAAATTGTGTTCCTTAAAAAATTATGAAGGAAGGCATAGAGGAGGAGGAAGTGTTTTTATAACTCTTCGATATAAAAAAATCCCTGAGGTGCTGTCAAATGTGTTGGAGATTCGCAACTTTAGGTAGTAATTCTCCCCAAGAAAGTACAAGAAGACCCATCTACACCATTACAAAATCCCTAGGAAGAAGTTGAATACCCTGGAGGAGAAGTTGACCCCACAGGAAAATAATAAAGTAATTGAAGACCCAAAAATAAGAAGTTGGCCCTAGATTGGCTCCCATATTAGTATAAATATAGGACTGACTCATTTCATTTGGACAGGAAGCCAATTATCCTTTCTGCAGTGCACACAAGGAAGTTGCAACTGTAGTTGTGCTATTTCACTATATCTTGGTTTTGGTTATATTGAAGAGTGTGACACACTTGGAGAAGCTATTGCTTGGTTATTATTGGTCATATTATTGAGGCACTAGGTCTTGGTGATGATAGCCTTGGGGAGGATATTCTCTATATGGTATTTTGGCTATTGATGGTGATGTATTGGAACATCTTGGACTAAATTATTCTATAGAAAAGTTGTTGGTTAATATTTCTAGATCTTGTTATTTTCGCTCCATTGTTATAGTTGAGATTTTCAGTGTATAGTTATTCTATGATAACTGATGTATGAAAGTCAATCTTGTTATTAATCATAAGGAAATAAATATCATATCCGAGTATCATATAAACAGCAACATGGTATCATAGCTAATTGAAATATTTCCATTGCATAGTTTCTGTTTTCCGTTGCAATTTTCCATTGCACAGACCTAAACTTTTCAAGCTCATTGAGCAACTTATTGGAGGAGCTGAGTTTAATTTTTCCATAGATCATTTCACCCTAGCCTAACACACCCCCTAGTGGTCTTAGATTGCATCTTTGTGGAATTTGAAATTTCACCTAAAACCCATTACTGCAGTTGCAACAACTTTCTTTGTGAATCTCACTGAGCATTTATTGGGAAGAGTTGAGTAAAAAAAAATGTATAGAGAAACTCGACTTTCCCTAGCACACCTACTACACTTCTCAGATTGAATTTATTTCAAATTTCAAATTTTAGGTTTTTCAGGCTTATTGACATGCTTCCTGGACATTGAAATTCCCACTAACTTATTTTTTTGATTTCTTCATGTATTGATGGTGTCTAGTTGACAAGCTAGATGGTGATACAAATTTAAGAGGTATGCACTTGTATATGTTTCCAAGTTATATCATTTAGCAGAGTATAAGGGCGTTTACATGAAATGTACACTTGGAAAAAGAACATTTGTCCAAAGAATGAAAATAGATCCAAAGGGATCTTAAATCTAGTGCACTTAGAGGAAGCCCAATAGTTGGAGGCAGTTGTGGTGATGTCTCCTACAATGTATAATAGATCGAAATCAAATGGGACAACATTAGCAAGACTCCAGGTTTGCATATTGGGTTTGATATTTTATTGCTGCATCTTAAGTAAATGTTGTAAACTGAGACATTAGTCTTTAGAGATCTATTAATGATGAGTAATTTTGTTATAAAATGTTTTGAATATTGTTGGTACAATGATCATTGTGTAAATGATCACTATATAGTACTAATGTTGTACTTATTTACAATATTAAATTGATCTCTTCTAGGAGATATTCTTGGTTGTTGTCTTTGTCCCGTGTAGGTTACTATGGAGGTCACAAGAAAAGTGTTTCTATTGTATTTTGTTCTTGTTTTATTCCAGGAAGGTTACCATGGACGGATGATTGGTAACAACACTGGAAAAGTGTTGTTCCTGTTTCCCATTTTTTATTCTTGTTCCCATTTCCTTATCATAAGAATATTGTTCTTGTCTGTTGTTTTTTTTATTGCGCTTGTTCCAATCATGTCACATGTGATAGATATGAGAGGGAGCTATAATGATGATTGTAGGAGGGAAAATATTAGATGGTCTCTAGTTTGAGACATGGAGAAGGCTATCCAGACATGGAGTTGTATACATGAAAATATACATCCATATACCGAAGGCGAAGAAGATGAAGTTAGAACCTTCCGAAAAGAAGGATACCTTTTGTGGGATACAAAGTGTTCCACATGGAGATTGATAGTGAGGAGCATGAGGCTTTGAAAGGTGACCGTAAATATCCCTCTAGTTCAGTTGTTTACTCTTTAGATCATCAGGAAGAGTCAGTAGATCCAAAAGGGCCAATGGATCTACCTAGAGACATTACAGTGACCATGAAGAGGTCAACATGGCTTCGTGATATGTTGCGGGATGCAGTGAGACATGCAAATCTTCATGATACTAAGATTATCTCAAGTTACATGGAATCACATCATTGATTCCACAACCTTCCAGTTATGGGGAGGAGCAGGTGGCTCCATTAGTGGTGAGGCAAATTACCCCACCTAGTACTGGTTCAAAGGAAACTAGAGTTCATAGGGAGTCATCCCTGAGGATCCAGTAGGGAGGAGAAGCCTCTCAGGACAGTTCATTGGAGATCATACTTCAGAAGATGCAGAGGGAAAAGATGTCTCCAGAGATTGTACAAACTTAGAGGGTGTCATGTTTAGGGAGCATGGTACTCCATGATCGATGGATACTTGATGAGCTTAGTTTTAACCAAGAATGTACAGACTCATAGTGAGCTTGATCTTAGAGAGAGAGTTAGTTGTCTCAAAAGAGAGCCGATTATTCAGAGGAATTCCCCCCCTCAGATCCATGTGGGAGAGAGACATCTCCTAGGACTGAAAAAAAAGTGTCATGAGTTGAGGCGGCTAGAAAGAATCTTCAGAGGAAAGAGGCTTCTAGGAGATGTGATACCTCCTGGGAGGATACACCTATTTTAGTAGATATTTCTATAGTGAAAAAGGAGGAAACTGGTAAGGAGAACTAGGCATGGATTTTGTCTCAGTCAGAGAGGGAGAAGCTAGTGAGGAAGACTAGACAACAAGACTTACTCTAGTGATAGGAGTTAGTCTCAGAGTTTGAGATGGAGGATCATGGCTGCATGTAATCTTGGGATTGGAGGTGTGACAATATTAGATGAGATTTTCCTCATTCAGGGGATACTTATGATATTCGATATGATGGACTGCAAGTCCATGACTACACCTATGATGAAAAATATGAAGAAGTTGAGTGATTCTACTTCCGATTCAGATTTGGTGGATCCCACGATGTACATGCAGTTGATTGGATCCTTGATGTACTTGGTTAAAACCAGGTTGGATACTTTCTTTTCACCTTTAGCCAGTCTATGGTAGAGTTGAGACACTACCATTGATTTTTAGCAAAACATGTACCTATGTGGTAGAGTTAGACATGATATGTCTCAAGTGATGAAGTGAGGCTTAGAGATATAAAAAATATGATTGAGTAGGGAGAGAAATAGATAGATTGAGCACCTCAAGATGTTGCTTCATCTTGGACTCAATTACGATTTCCAGGATAATCTGGAATCATGATTTTGTAGCACTCAATACAATAGAGATGGAGTATGTAACAACCAATTTCGCAAGTCGTGAAGTGGTGTAACTTCATAAGATTCTTGCAGGACTTCATCCGAGACATGGTATAGAGGGGAGAAGTGAATCTCTAGTACTTATCCACAGATGAGCAGATTGCAAGATACCCTCCCAGAGTGGCCATGCTGACTTGGATAAAAATAATGATACACAAAATTAGCCATGCTGATTTGGCTAGTAATGAGTGTTTATGTTTCAATATTGGGTGAACATTCTCCTAGATTGGTCATGCACATGGATATGTTAGTGCTGATATTACCAAGGGAGAATAATTCATTCACTCATGGGGCTTTTCTAGTGGTGAATTGATCCAGGTGGATATCGGTGGCCACCCACCTTTTCCAACTGGCTCAAAACAACTTTCTAGCAATTTTGACAATTTACTATTTTTAGTAGGTTTTAACTTCCGGGGCCATTTTGAGGGCCTAAATGAAGGTTTTTTTGAGATTGAGGTTCTCAATGATAGCCAAATGAATAATTGATCCCCCAAAATGAATCTCCTCAAAGATACCTTTCCAACGAGCTATCATACGCCTAAAACAAAGATCGTATGCAAAAGTTACGACCCCGAGAAGTTGATGTACTAACTTACCCAAACGGGGCCCACATGACTTTTGGCGCTTCATCTCCTAGGGTTAGGTTTTTGGATGTCTAGGAATTTTGGCATTCCCATTTATTGTAAAAGGGCCTTCATAGCCTCATTGTAATCATCTTCTTGCAAATGCAAGTATCCGTCACATCTCTTCTCAGAGATAAGCTGCCACGATTCTAGCGAGTCTTTCACTCTGTATTTTTACAGTCTCTGTACATTTATTTCATTAATAGAAATCGTGTATTACTGTATATCTTTGTTCATGGTTGAATCTCTGATACATTTATGTTATATTATTGAATATCTGTGATATCTATGTGCATTTCTTTATTATATCTCCGATCTCATTTCGTGCCGAAAATAATCCGGATCATGAATGGACCAGGTATGTTGATGTTCTCCAAGAAATAACATCGGGTAGACATTCTCCTAGATTGGTCATGCACGGGGCTATGGTAGTGCTGATATGCCCAAAGGAGAATGATTCATTCACTTATGGGTCTCTTCTAATAGTGAATGACCCATAACATGGGGCATACATTATCCCATATTGGTCATGCACGGGGATATGCCAATGCTAATATTACCAAAGGATAATGATTCATTCATCCATGGGGCCTTGCTAGTGGTGAATGGCCCATGTATAGTCCTTGTCCCATCGATGAGTAGATGGAATTGTGATTCTATCACATGAATATTCCGGGACGAAATGCATGTGCAGAGATGACACATCAATATGGCTCATGAAGAAACTTTTCTATGATAGAATAAATCCAAGTATGGAGAATGTCTCCCTCATTGAGAGGGAGTGTTGGATATTTGTAACTTAGGGCAATCATTCTCCACAACAAAGTACAAGAAGACCCATCTACACCATTATAGAAGCCCCAGGAAGAAGTTGACGACCTAGGAAGAGAAGTCGACCCCACAGGAAAATAATAAAATAATTGAAGACCCAAAAATAAGAAGTTGGCCCCAGACTGGTGCCCAAATTAGTATAAAGACATGATTGGCTCATTTCATCTGGACATTGTATCCAATTCTCCTTTCTATAGTGCGCACAAGGCAATTGCAACTGCATTTTTTCTATTTTTCTATATCTTGGTTCTGGCTATCTTAGAGAGTGCACCACACTTGGATAATCTCTTGCTTGGTTATTCTTGGTCATCTTATTGAGGCGCTAGGTCTTAGTGATGTTAGCCTTGGGAAGGATATTCTCTATATGGTATTTTGTCTATTGATGGTGATGTATTGGAAACATCTTGCACTGAATTCTTCTATAGAAAAGTTGTTGGGTTTTCTCCCAAGATTTGGTTTCCCATGATAAAATCTTGTGTTCTTGTGTCTACTATGCATGGTTAATATTTTCTAGATCTTGTTATTTCCGCTGCATTGTTATAGTTGAGATTTTTGGTGTATATTTATTCTATGATAATTGATGTATGAAAGTGAATCTTGTTATTAATAATAAGGCAATAACTATCAGATATGAGAATCATATAAACAACAAAAAATTGCATGGAATCTTAGAGAGTATAAGAAAATCTAGAGGTATGGTGATGAAGTAGGAAGGAATGAAGAATATAATAAGGAGATTATGTCATATGCACAACACGAAAGTGGAGAACTTGAATTTGTCTATAAAGAAAGCAAGAAGGTTGAGAATTCAGAGTGTAACCAACAAGTTACAGAGGAACAAATGGTTCCAAAGGAAATATATATGAAGCAAGCAACATACCGCACACATGTGCTAGAAATTAAAGAAGGACAAGTTGTGTTGGCAATTACATTTATGGCTAAGAAGGAGCCCCTATAGGATGGGAAAAGAGTTATTTTTTGGGATGTATTTGTTTCATGTGCAGGTATAGAGAGAAGTTTGGTCTTTGGAGCTGAAAGCAATCGATATTCCTTAAAGAAATTAGAAGAATGGGAAACCATAATGGATAAACTAACAAAGGGTGAAGAGGGAGAAGTAATGGTGACAACCATGATGCGTTTTTTTAAACAACAACTGCAGGAAAATGATATAAACCAACAGAGGGCAGAGTTGGATTTTGAACTGAAAGCATTGTGTACATATTCAAGGACATTTTTCAAGTGGATATATAGCCTATTGGAGTAGTAGGACAACAACAACATACATGAAGAAATGCAACAACAACATGGAAAAACAAGTGGACAACAACAAAACAATATATGGGATCCTGGAAGATTGCAAACAACAATGAAGAAGCAATATAATTAAGCAAGTAGACAACAACAACATAATATATGGGATCTAGGTGGACTTCAGTAAATAGAAGAACATGGCTAGCAGGCCATGAAAAGTTTTGTACCCCGAGAGTTTGATGTAGGAGAATCTCTCCCTAGTCAAAACATCTCGTATTTTGAGCCTCTAGAAGATGAAATATTTATAAGAGGACAAGATCCTCATGTACATATAAGCAAGTTTCTAGAAGGTTGATTTAGTCAATGAGTGGTTAGTTGATACAATTAAGTAACTAAGGGTTTCTATTTCGAGTAATTAGTCATAGATATCATGGAGATTCATAAGGGATTGAGGTAATCTAGAAGTTTACCTTCCATATGTAAATATGTAATCCAACGAGCATAGAAGAAAGGGTGGCCAAGTCCAGAGAAGCGCCAAATACGTGTAATTAGGCTAGTAGAGAGGTAGGAGGATTTTTTTTAGTTTATATAAATAATGTATAAAGTATTTTAATAAAACACTATATTTCTGAATTATGTGTGAATGTCTCTGTATATTATGTGTTTATGCTCTGTGGGTGAGCATCTTGAGTCTGTGAATAAAATTGACCATGACGATTAAAGGAGACTACGTGTGAACAATCGACCCTAACAAATTGCGGGTTCGATTATTGATCCATAAGGTTGAAATCAATGTACAAAGAGAGGAATCTGCAAGGCCGAATGTAAGTTGAATTTGTCTCATTTTGTAATATTGAATGAAATATGAATGCGTTTGAATACTGGTCTACAATCAGTCAAGAGGAGAACATTTATCAAGAGGTGGTTATTTAAGAAGAAGAAGATCTTATCATTGATCATCATAAGAGATCAATGACACAAAATGAAGGGTAATCGAACTAGACCAGAGTAAACATTTAAAGCGCATTGTTATGAATTCCGGGGTACAGTGATCGGTAGCCAATGATAAGTTTTTATATTCCCCCGTGGTCTAGTATTCCAGTGGTCTAATGGTCAGTTAAACCTAATCATACTCACAATTAATTAAAAGGGAGGTAGAGAAGCTCTCCGATGACAATAAAATGTGGTTATGTAGAATTAACATAACCTAGGGTTGACACAATCCAAGGAATTTAGCATATAGTTCATGGGTTTGTAAAACCATGGATTTTATTTTTGATAAGTATAGAAGAGAGACGATTAAGGCTCAATAAAGCTAATCAAGACTAATCAAGACACCACACAAAGTATATTCAAAGTTGACCTGCATGTTTGCTATCATACAGTCATTGAAAAACCCTCCATTATTATACACAAGCTTATCTAAAGAAAGATCATTTATTATATCTACGCTAAAGGAAGATAAAGTGGAATCCCATTAAGGTTTCAATTCAAAGATTATTGGAAGTAACGCCTCCTAAATTGGAGTTTTTTTTAGTATCGTGAAAAGGAATATTTGTAGAAGGATTTTGCAAATCTCTTCTTCTAGTCCACTGTTTCTATGATGATAATCTCAACTTTGATGGAAAAGCCTTCCATTTGATAGTTCTAGTAAGGATAAAGGATAATGGGGAGTTGGATTTTCTTTATTATATTAGATATAGTGTCCTATTTTTATAATGACCATTTCAACTTTGATAGACAAAAGTCCTCCATATTATCATTGGATAATAGGGAATTGATTTTGATTTTTTATGCTCAATTTCATGTCTTGTTAAATGCTCGAATGACATTATACAAGTTTTTTTTTTTTTACACCAACTTTCTAAGTCAAGAAATCATCTCATATGGAAAAGAGAATAAAAACTATAAATATTATTGGGAAGTTTTGGTTTAAAGGCTTGAGCAATTGATCACATGGTCTATGAAAATTAAGAAGTATTTATTGTATTTATGACATGAAACAAAGATTTGACTAGCAAAGTCAATAACACATTTCTCCAAATGTTGGAAACAAACAAAAATGGGAATGAAATGTAGAAGCGTTATGGGTCTTCCTAGAGTGTGGTGAAAATCACATAGAATACACATTGTTTGAATGATATAGGTTACTCGGCTTCAAATTTTTTTTTTTTTTTTTTGGCTCCTCCAGCATGATGACACCTAAAATGTTCTATCTATTAGGGGTAAGTTAGGGGGTATGAGTTAGTGTGCTAAGCGTTGGTAGGTTAGGGGGTCTAGGTTAGTTCATTAGGCATTAGGGGTTAAGGGAAGTGGATTAATGGTTAAGGGTTATGGGGTGCATTAGGTGTTAGTGGTTAGTTGGTTAGGTGTGCATGGGTTAGTAATTAGTGGGTATGAGTTAGTGCGTGAGGCATGTGTGTGTTAGTATTTAAAGAGTACATGTTATGGTGTTAAGCATTAGGAGTTAATATGATATTTTTAGAAAATGGAAACATTATCTAGGATCGTTATTAAAGGACATATGTCAATAAAACCATAGTTTTAATCACACTTAATAGCATGATTAGTTGTTATAAAATTATGATGATGAATTTTTGTGATGATTGTCTTTAATTATGATATTTTCAACACATTAATAATAACAATCACAACAATCTCTTAATGAACATCTTCCTTTTGGGTGACAAAAAAAAAGGTGTTTTATGGTGGCAATTCATGACCAACCATTATTCATGTAACCATTGAAAAATATGGTGCCTTTCGTTAAAACGTCATTATAATTTTTGGTGGTCTTTTACCAACCATCACTATTTCTTACAACATGTTGGTTAATAATGACAATGGTAAAAGTATGTTGTCCAAAAGCACCTTTCTCAATAGATTGACAACAATCATTGAACATTTCCATAAAGTGTCTTTGTCAATGAATTTGTGATGAACATAGTTACCAACTTAACGAGAACTCTATAGAGTTCTCAGCAATATTTTTTTTTTTTATCTATTTTCAAACTTTTTTTATTTTAATTTTTTTATTCAATGGTGTTTTTAATCATATTTTCGTGCTTCGTCCAATGTTAAAAATGTTGTACACCATTTTTTTTTTAAATTAATATTTTTCATATAATTATGTGTCCTTAATTAATTCAAGGTTCCATACTTTTTAACTATAGTAGAAAATATAATTTTCAACACATTTTTTTTACCTTTACTTCAATACATAGAAAATAATTGTAGTTAAATAACATTATTTTTAAATATTTAGCCTTAAATACATAGAAAAAACAGTTAAATAACATTATTTTCTAAATATTTAGCAATAAAAACCATATATATATATATATATATATATATATATATATATATATATATATATATATATATATATATATATATATATATAAGTTAAGAAAAGGTAAAAAAAATTGAAGAAAAATCAAAAAACTAAAGAGGAAAGAAACCATAAATTATATATATATATATATATATATATATATATATATATATATATATATAAAGAGAAAATGAGAAAAAATAAGAAAAGCTCATTTTTTTAAAGGTGAAAAACAAAAAATAAAAACATATATACAAACCTAAAAATAAAATTTTAATACAAAATTAAAAAAAATTAAAAAAATAAGTTAAAACCCAAAATTAAAAAAAATAAAAATAAAATTTATATAAAAATTAAAAATAAAATTTAAACATAAACAAGTGCATAATATTTAACCTAATATCGAGTCAAACAAGGTTGTCCCTTGTCCCCTACCCCTTTGGTATATACATTGATAAGTTAGAAGAATGCTTGAAAAATACAGGTTGTGTCGGCCAGCTACCTCAATCGGTATAGTCATCAATCTTCTTTGCGCCGATGATATCGTTTTATGGAAAGGAGTCCCCATGTTTTTGAAAACCAACTAAGAACAATCCTCAAGGATTTTTGCTCCAATATGGGTATGACTGCTAATACCTATAAGACTAAGGTCATGATTATTAAATCCAATAAACTCTTTATGATACCTTTGTATATGACAACAACAACTTGGAGGAAGTGACTTACACATATCTTGGAATTGATACTCACCACAAAGATCAATTGGAATTATAGCATTGCAAAAGGATTATTGGGATGGAAAGCTTATTATGGGCTTGAAAAACAATTATAAATCGCTTGATCTTTGAGTTGGGATAAGAAGAAACTCCCTTTTGAGACCTTGTTACACCTACTATTCTTATGGATGAAGTTTGAGGTTGTAGTATCTCTTGTGAATCTCGGAGAAAGATAGAGCAAATACAAAGAATTTTATAACCTATAATCTCAAAATTAAAGGAAATAATTCTATCCCATCCTCCTCAGAGAACAAGCCTCTCCCCCATTGAGAGCATGGCTATGACTAGATACCTAATGTATAAGAATAAGTTAAACAACACGGAAGACAAGAGGCTACCTAATATTGCTTCAAATTCAAGTCATAACTACCATCGACTCAAGCTTAGGATGGCATAAAGATGTCGGGTCTTGGCTAAACTATTAGAATCATGGAAGAAACCATTTTGCGGTATCAAAGATATTATTAAAAAGCAACAAACTTCCTTTTTCTTTGTGTTGAGGGTGCATGTTCTTCTTCTATTACTATATATGATTGTGAGTCATCTGTGCAAGGGTTCTCTGGAATTTGAATTGTTTCTTTGTGTGGTGAATTCTTGGAAGAATCATCACGCAGAGCCGATGATTCTTCTTCTTTTTCTCCATTGTCATCTTCGATAGTCTTCTTTATCAGAGTCTCATCCTAACTATCATACTCTTTGTAATAATCCAAGACTTCTCTTATCTTCTTCCATTGGCTCTTGGCTTCTGAATATAACCCCATCCCTTGTTTCTTTAGTTGATTCAGATTGATCATCTTGGGGTATTTCTACTTGTTCATCATTTTCTCAAGAATGCCCCTAGGTGGATTTCCAACTCAACATGATCCTCGGGTTGCGCCTCATTAGGTAAACCCATTCGCTTTATTAACAAATTCATCACCCATGATGCTAAACAAGTTATCGCACTCTAACGCATCCTAGCATAATGTTATATTATGCGTGGATTTTAAATGCATAATAGGGCATACACAAGCTTTGATGGCGCTAGATGAGATAAAAAAATAAAATCTGAATTGAAAACAACCTTATATCTCGCTCACATTGCAATGTATCTTTTACAAACTCAAATGACTTGCTCCCTGTGGATGTGGTGAGACTCCAATGTCGTCTCTTTTCCCTCATGGCTACTAATAAACCTCTTCTTCCTCAAAGTCATGGGAAGTGGAGCTTTTAATGAATTCAAACCACCATTCTCCGCTCAAGTAGATGGGTAACTTCTTCAATAATTTCCTCCATTATAGGGATTATCATTCCTCGGACCATAGACTATTCATCATCCAAATTCTTGGCAAACTCTAGTGCATCATTTCATTGAACCCCTGTAGTTGCTCAAAGTAAACAATCCATCCCACATTTTTGAAAATGTAGGATGGATTGTTCACTTTGAGCAACTACAGGGGTTCAATGAAAATGATGCACTACCAATCCCCCCATGACATTGATACCAATGTCCACAGTCTCAGTTTTTCACAAAATGAATAGCATAGTCTCTGTAATTATTCCTTCATCACATCCATTCACAACTTAACACGTAAACGAGGATGACTTACCAGGATTACTTACCGGGTAGATTGTCCTGATGTGTTTGCCGCTCCCTTGTTTCTCTCGTTGGCAAGCCATCATGTCCATGGAGAGACTCACGTGACAAATAATGCCATGTGTGAGAGATGGTGGTTGCCAATGTTCTTCTGTTTACCACATGATAGAAATTGAGAGTCTTAATTAACTTGAAAACAATTTGACAGTGATTCAGTGTTGTCCTTTAGAAAAATTTAGTATGGAGACACCAAGATTAGTGGAGTTTCAGTGGTTCTAGCGGCGGATGTAGCGGAGTTTTAGCAGATGGCGGTGAATGTAGCAAAGTTTCAGCAGATGGCGGCGAATTTAGCAGAGTTTCAACAGATGGTGGCGAATGTAGCGGAGTTTCAACAGATGGCAGCGAATTTAGTGGAGTTTCAAATGATGGTGGCAAATGGCGTAGTTTCAAAGAAATGGCTGCTTAATTTAGCAGTAGTTCTCAGCCGATGCATAATGCACTTAGTGGAGGATGGATTGGTAAATGTAAATAGTCAAAATGAAATGTCCTCTACTCCAACATGCTTCCTCCATCAATGGTCTGCAAGTTCATACTCTAGCTACCTACAATCATTGCATTGTCATAAAACCAAGTCAAATTTCAAAGGAAAACCACTGTTTTCACCATAAACCCTGTGTGTCACCCCACCCTCTAATGTGTTTAGCAAAGAATATTAATTGAACTAGGTCTTGAGCCTGTGGGGTATCCACTTCCAACCCATAGACCAAACCCTAGATAAGATAAACCTTTAAGGGTTAGGAGTGGCTATCCCCTAACCCTTAAAGCAAATCTTAAGGGGATCCAACTCATCTTGCACCAATGCCTTGAAAATATAATCATTCTTGCATGTTTCATTTATATGCTTGGGATACCCATGCAATTGTAATAAATGATAGAATTCTCTTCAACTCATATCCATTATCATCTAGAGTGTGGATTAAAAGTTTGTTGAGAATTTATTATATCTACTACACATGATAAATGTAGATATTCCAAAATGCAACCTTACATGAGTGAAGAAGATAATTGATCTTGTTTTCATGTTTCAACATGGTATGAAAACTACCATATTATTTAGTCTAGTTTACTCTAAAATGCATATCGACTTTACAACTTCAAGCTTCCCACATGAGCATATTCTTGGCTCTCCTTTCTTAACAACAAAATTCATGAAATTTATACTTTAATCCTCTTTCAAGCCTACAATCATCTCAAAGACTTGAGACTTGCATATAAATACAAGTTTTGTAAGGTTTTTAACCATTGCCAAAATTTGAGCTAGATGTAGGTAATCCCTATATTCTTCAAGTACAGAGTTTAACTTTAGAGCTGGTCAGTCAGTAAAAACATCAAAGGTCTTAAGGGAAATTGACCATGTTATTATATATATATATTTACTCATACTTCTTGATTACTGAATCAAAATGTTGCAAGATACCATTCACATGAAGTCCTGGCTTTGTTGTGACTTGATCAATTGACAAGGATTATAAATCTTATGATTTGAGTTAATTTTTTTTTTGTTTCCCAACAAATAATTCATGTAGTACTTCAATGCCTAAACTATGATGTGTACAATTCTTATCTTATTTGGGTATATTATGATTGCACCAACAAAGTTTCAAGTGTTATGTTATCCAACTCCTTCATTGTATCAAAGGTTCTACCATTGTGTATCATGAAATTTTCTTTGATTTCAAAATGAAATTTCAAGTTTCCATTAGATTTAATATTGATGCATTACAATTCTTTTCAAGTCAAAGCTTCAGTTACTTGGTTTTAAATTGCAATGAATTGAAAGGTTATACTTGCCTTTCTAATGTGCATTGAAGAGACACTTCATTCCTAACTACTTTGCTAACCCCATGAATTACCTTGGTTCAATTAAATTATCCGATCAACCAATTTACAAATCTAATTTTATGCATTTTAGTCAATAATTCACATCCCTTAACTACAAAATCCATATTAATAACAATATTTGTTTTCCAAGCTCATTTTTCTTCATGTTGGCTTGCAATTAATTGTGTTGGAGGGTTAAAAATATCATCTCCAAATGTTTCAAATGATCTCTACAAATCTTGCTAAAAGTCAAAATATCATCCAAGGAGTCTACACTAAACACCGGTAGAAATGGTCTCAAGATATCATCCATAAATCTTATATGTGTCACACTATTGTGTAATATAAATTGCACAATGACTCACTCATGCAATCCAGGTGTTTTTTTTGAAAGTAATATTCCAAATTATTCTTGTGTATATTGTCATACAGACCTTACTCTAATCCAACTTCATGATAAGACATGCTTACAATATTTATTTATTAGTGCCTTGATTATTTGTAGGGGATATATATATTACAATATATTACAATATTACAATATTACAATGTAATAGTAATGCCATATTACAATGTAATATGGAATTACCATATTACATTGTAATATGGCATACAATATGGTATACCATATTTCATGTATTTTTTTTTTTAAACCTAAAGTCATCGTCACAATATCGATGCAAGTTCGTCGGAAAAAATTTACTATTTTACCACAACCGTCGCTATAGAGACGAAACTTCGTCGCAATTTGCCACAAATATTCGTCGCATATACAACATGTGCGTCGTAATTTTGGTTTGGAGATATTGCACTCGTCGATATTACCATGGACTTTCGTCTCACATTCAACAACTGCGTCGTAAGTTATTGGCTTGGCATAACTTTTCGTCCCAATTGCAACGAAGTTTCATCGTAATTGCCACATTTCTTCGTTGTTATTGCGACGATCATTCGTCGTAATTGAGACGATGCATATGGATAACCGATATTGAAGGTGGTGACACGTGGAGAGCTAATTTCATCGATGTTTCCACGCACACCTACATCGTGGATATAGCGACAAAATTATTCCGACTAAAAAAAATCTCGGCTTTCGTGGAAATTGTGACGGATAATTGTGGCAATATCAACAAAAAACCGTCGCAAATTTGGTAATATGTACTAGTGATATGAGAAATGATAATGGGGAGTTATTTGGATGCCTATCCTTGAAACCCTAGCCAACACTATTAATTATTTTGTGACCTCACAAAGGAGGAATTGTACATGTTGATTAGTAGACTTGTTTTTAAGGGTCTAAACTAGGGTCATGATCTAGTTATTTTGATTAAAATGTGATAGAGGAGGTATTTCAAAACCCTTAATCTTTCTAATTCACCAATATTACTAATTAGCATAAGGTGAAGAGCATACTAAAAAAAGAGAACTATTTTGGTCCTTTGTATGTGTGCTTCTCATGAGGAAACACAAATGTGTGATACAAGAGTAATTGAAGATTGCAATACTTAAAATAAATTAGATTGATAGCACAAAATATGGATTTGAGTGGTTTGTTACTGCACTTCCTTAAATTATATGTGATCTAAAGTGTTGTAAAATTTAAAAAACTCTCACTAATGAGTGCAAAAACTTTTAAGAAATTGTCGAAAGTAGAGATGTGAACATGTATGGGTTCTTTCTGCACCTAATTAAACTTCTATATGATGATGAATTTTCAATTAACCACACCACAAAAAAAAATGTTTGAAAGGGAGGTATTTCACCAACTCCCCTCGTTCTTATTTGCCATGATTGTTTTTGGGTGCAAGGCAAAAAGCATACTAGAGGCAAGAGGATTTTAGGTCCCTTTGTGTGTGGTAAGTGAAAATACAAGGCAACAAAAAATTATTGTGCTCTAATATAAACATCCATGTGCCATGACAAAAAATAGGCCATTCACATGGCAAGAGAAATGAAATTTGATTTCTCATCCTACCAACTTGATCTTGGAGGATCTATGATCGCTCAGAATTTAAAAGTCTCAAATTTTTATGAGGATGATACCACTGCATAGATCTCGGCGAGATATTTCCAACGATGCGTGAATCACCTCAAACGAATGTCATATGATGAAGATATCACACTTTGAAGTTTCAGAAAAACAGTGAAAATGACAGAGATGATTGCCACGTGTTAGCACCGGAGAGTGCCATGTGGCATTGTGCATAATACTGACATGGCATGTTCGTACAATGATGTGGCATGATCATATAGTGACGTGGTAGGATGAAATTAGCATGTTGATGTGGTAGCATGAGAGGTTGCCACATGTCAACCAGTTTTGGCCTTTTTGAGGTCCAGTTGGACCAATAATTGGTTACCACATGGAATTCATACTCATGACATGGCAGCCCCAAAAACATCCTAGTGAGTAGGTCCATACAATGAGTTGGTAGCGGAAACCAATGAGAATCTTCCACGTGGACCAACTAGGAGGTTCCACGTGGCACCTTCGAGAAGGTCAATGAGGCCTGGGGGTCGAAAATTTTGGCCCCGTGGGGGTGCCAACTCATAGTTAAATCCCACTAAATATGGGTTTGTTAAAACAAATATGTGCCTATTTAATACTACATGTGGATCGAGAAAAGGAGGAGAGGTATGGCACACAAATCAATGCATGGACAATTTTGGCATACATTTCAATGCACAATACAAACTGATAGAGCACATCATTGGAGTTTGTTCCAGAGGGGAAGTCCCAAGGGCCTCTGCATAAGTATGTCGAATTTATACTCAAAATTTGTAGAATTTCAAGAGGAGTCTAAATGTGACCTTTGTTTATGATTTTGAGTAGTTGAACAGAAAAGTGCTTCCAGAGTCTTTGTTGTCGAGCCAAGTACAATAGAGTCTATACTCTAAAGTTTCAGAATTTCCTGTAGAATCCAATGGTGGTTTGTATTTTTGTCATAGAGTTGCATATTTTAAAGGTGGTTTCAAGTATTGATTTGTAATCCTTTCTTTGTATTATTTCAACATTTTGAGATTAATGAAGAGAGGTCTCACTGTTGGGAGTGGACCCAAAGACATAGCCAAGATGTTTGGTGAACTTCGTTAAAAAAATTGATATATTTTGTTCAAATTGTTCTCTTTGATATCTTCTTTACATATCAAAAATTTACTTATTGAGAATGGATTATGCAAGTTAATTTCACACGTATTAAACTTTAGTTAAGTGAATCTAATCACATAAAAATGCAAAAAATCATTGTCAATTTGAAGATCTTGGACACTAAAAATCTTCTCTATCTTGGACACTAAAAATCTTCTCTATCAATGAAGGACTAATGGTTAGATTGGTAACATAATATTTTCAGATCAGGAGGTATCAAAGCGAGGTTGACAGGTGAATGCCTACAAGATCTAGACTCGAGGGAGGTGAAGGAAAGATTGCAAGTTATAATCCATAAATCCAAAGGAGATTTTGTAAACGAGAGATGACTTCATCAAGAAGGTTAGGTCCTTATGACTCTTAAGATGATTTCTTCAAGGTATTTGATTTGATGAAATCCATGGTGGAAGATATTTACAATGAAAGAGGGAAACGAAGAGGAGAAGGTGAATCTTTGGTAAAAGAAGAAGGAGGAGGTGAAGGTGGTGGACCTCAGGACCTTCACCACCACCACCATCATCTTCTTATTCTTCATCATCATCATCTATTGATGGTGAAAGTGGACATTCTTCCAAGAATAATCATTCTAAAAAGTCTTCTCATTCTTATGATATGCCATTACTAAAGTTAGATGTTAAATTTGACTTGTTGGTTTATGATGGAGAATTGAATGCAGAAAAATTGGACAATTGGGTCAAGAAGATAGAAGTTTATTGTAGGGTACAAAATATTAAAGAAGACACTACAAACATTTAGTTGTCTACCCTCCGCATGGGCAATATATCTCTAATATGGTGGAAGATTCGAACTCAAGGGGATCTTATACAACATGGTAAAATCATTTCCTCTTGGGTTGAATTCATTTTTTCATTGAGAAAGAACTTCTATCCTTTAGCATATACTCAAACATATATGATTGAATGGTTACATCTAAGACAATTAAAAGAGAAAAATGTTCAAGCTTATACACAAGAATTCAAGAAGAATGCTTTAGCATTGGAAATTCCATTATACACTCGTGAAAATCTTCTTAAATACATCGAAGGTTTGCATTCTTATCTTCATCATACTATTTTGATGTTTAATCCTTCTAATATTGACAAAGTTTCAGTACAAGCTACTCATATTGAAGCTAGCAAAAGTAAATAGGGTATAGAGAATGTGTCAAAAGAAAAAGAGAAGGGTAATAAGACAACCACATTAAAGAGAGAGGTGGAGAAGCCTTCATGTCCTCACTACAATAATAAAGGGCATGTGGAGGCTAAGTGTTGGAAGTTGCATCCTAAATTTCCACCAAAGAAGTTCCAGAACAAGGAGGAATGAAAGAGTGTTGCTACAGTGCAATAGGATTTGGGGTCAAATTCAGGTGATGAAACAATAATTACAACTATGGGTGTCAAAGGTATATAATTTTCTAGTTCAAGTTATATGGTTCGATCTTCTAAGTTTGAAAATGATGATAAGAAAAGAAATGAGCTTTTCCATGTAAGAGTCATAGTGAAGCACGCAAAGTTAGATACTTTGTTTAACAATGGGGCTCAAGTTAATTAGATTTCTGAATCTATTGTTAAGAAGTTGGGATTAAAGGTTCAACCTAATAAGAAGCCTTATCCTTTGGGTTGGGTACAAAAGTACACTCGATTGCAGGTGACTAAACAATGTACACTTAAGTTTGCAATTGCTTCCAAGTTTACAGATGAGGTTTTACTAGATGTTGTCCCTCTAGACATATGTGGAATAGTCTTGGGTAGCACATATTTATTTGACAGGAGAGCCATATTTTATTGTGAGGAAAATAAATATCATCCTTTCAAGGACAAGGTTGAATATATTATTAGAGATCATAAGATTAAGACTAATGAATCTGTAGTGAGTACATGACAAATAAAGAAACTTGTCAATGCTAGAAAATCTCTTGTTCTCGTGTTTTAGAAACAAAGAGATCAAGATGTATTAGATATTTCTTTGGGTTGTGATGCGGGTCATCACCATGAATTGGTGAAACTATTCATAAGATAAAGCAATTTTTTGATTCATTTCCTTTGGAAACAATGTATTCCTTACTATTGCTAGTTGGTTGTTTCTAGTTTATATACATGACAGTGAATGTAAGGGATTGTGGAAGCAGGGAAATGAATGTTTATATCAATAGTACAATTGTAGTTTTTATCATGGTTGAACAATTTCTTATGATGCACTAAGTTTTCACTATCTAGTCACGATGGGTGGATTCTAGACAAGTGGGGATGAAATTCCATAACTTGATTGATATATAAAGACTTATGGAGGTCCAAAAGCTTCCTAGTGGAGAGGAATGATCCAGGAGGATTTGTGATCTATCTGAATTTAAAAGTATCAAATGTTGATGTGGATGATACCATTGCGTAGAGATCAACGAGAGATTTCTAAAGACGTGTGAATCGCCTCAAACATACATCATATGAGGAAGATATCACACTTTGAAGTTTCAACAAAATAGTGAAAATGACAAACAAGACTGCCACGTGGAAACACTAGAGAGTGTCACATGGTAGCACCAGAGAGTGCCACGTGGTAATATAAAGAATGCTAGCGTGGCATGTATGTGAATTGATGTGGCATGATCCTATAGTGACGTGGACCAATCCATGCTTGACACATGGAAATCCGTACATTCGACATGGCAAGATGACGCCAACATGCTAACGTGGAAGCACAAGAGGCTACCATGTGTTAGTCATTTTTTTTCCTTTTTGGGGTCCAGTTGGACCAATAATCAACTTCCACATGTCAGTCATACGAATGACATGGCAACCCCGTCAGCAACCCAGTGAGAAGGTCCGTATAGTGACTTGGTAGTGACGACCAATGAAAGGTTTCCACATGGACCAACCAAGAGGTGCCACATGGCACCTTCGATAAGACCAATGAGGCCTGGGGGTCAAAATTTTGGCCCCATAGGGGGGCCAACTCATAGTTAAATCCCACTAAATCTCGGTTTGTTAAAACAAATCCTGATCCAGGTGGATATTGGTGGCCACCCACCTTTTCCGACTGGCTCAAAACAGTTTTCTGGCAATTTTGGCAATTTACTATTTTTAGCAGGTTTTAACTTCCGGGGCCATTTTGAGGGCCTAAATGAAGGCTTTTTGAGATAGAGGTTCTCAATGATAGCCAAAGGCATATTGATCCCCCAAAATGAATCTCCTCGACGATACCTTTCCAACGAGCTATCACACGCCTAAAACGGAGATCGTATGCAAAAGTTACGACCCCGGGAAGTTGATGTACTAACTTACCCAAACGGGTCCCACATGACTTTTGGCGCTTCATC
>SNQJ01S0034064.1:49307-92975 GCA_010110895.2 Picea sitchensis | reverse complement strand
CCTTAGCTAGTTTATTTACATTCTGTTTGTAAGCATATTTCAGTCATTTGTTATTAATGAAATGAAGTCTTATTTCCGCTGCATCTTTGCGTTTATGTGTATTTCTGTATTTCATTGTGTTCCTACATAAATCTGGATCAAATCCGTACCTATTTAAGACTGCACTTGGATCGAGAAAAGGAGGAGAGGTTTGGCACATAAATATATGCACTAACAATTTTGGTATGCATTTCGATGCACATTACGAACTGACGAAGTGCAACATTGGAGTTTATGCCAAAGGGGAAGTCTCGAGGGCCTGTGCAAAAGTATGTTGACTTATTACTCAAAAGTTGCAGAATTTCAAGAGGGGTTTGAATCTGACCTCCATTTCTGAGTTTGAGTAGTCGATTAGAAAAGCACTTCCAAAGCCTTTATTTTCGAGCCAAGTATAACATATTCTATAATCTAAAGTTTTATAATTTCCTGTAGAATCCAACGGTGGTTTATGTTTCTGTCATAGAGTTGTAGATCTAAAAGGTGGTATCATGAGTTGATTTGTAGGCCTTTGTTTGTATTATTTCAACATTTTGAGATTAATGAAGAGCGATCTCACTGTTGGGATTGGAATTAGAGACGTAGCCGGGATGTATAGTGAACTCTGTTAACAAAAATTGATGTATTTTTTTTACATTGTTCTCTTTGATCTCTTCTTTACATCTCACAAATTTACTTATGAAGAATATATTATGCAAGTTAATTTCACAAGTATTAAAGTTTAGTTAAGTGAAGCTAATCACATAACAATGCATCACAGGGGCTTCACCTTGTTGACCAATCTCTTATCATGTTCATTCATAAGGGGGTTTTTTAATTGTGAAAAATTGGGTCAATATATTGTAGGTATTGGGGAGGGAGGGATGTGGGGTATGGGGGTGTTTATAAGTATTGGGGGGGTATAACAAGTAGTATATAGTAAAAATATGGGATATCTAGTAAAAATAGGGTTTTTATTTATTGGAAAGATGTATTGGGAGTGGGGTTCAACAAAAATATTTTGGAAATTATTTCTCAATAACTAGAAAAATTAGGGGTATTCTTTAATATCCCATGAATGCATGCGTTATTTAATAGGTTCACTAAGAGGAGACTGTAATGTAGCCTTCCAATTAATCATGACGAAGGATGACTCAATAACCTATATGACTCCCGTAGGATATAGTCAACAAGGGAAAGGGAGTCAAGAAGGTTTATTTTGTGTCACTCGAATGATAAATCCTAAAGTGACATTAAATGAAATAAATAATTATATTTAAATGACAGTGGACGGAAAATAAAGTGAGGGTTTGATTTGGTCAAAAAGGGGAAAGATCTAGAAGGCCTGAAAAAATGATAAATAGAGGGGTAACCTTTCTCCTTGGCATTATGATTTGATATATCATTTTGGAGTGCTCTTGGAGCCATTGTTTCAGTAGGGTTTAGCAAAACCCTTCCATCTCAGTTTAGTTTCGGTAGTACAATATCCACCCTAGCTAGACAAAGAGGAGGATTCATTTGGAGTCCTCATTTGAGTTCATTATGGTGTTTGGTTTCATCCTGGAGAGAGTTGGGAGGCATATCGGCTTGCGCAGGGTATTTGCGACATTTTTTCGGAGGAGGTTGGTCGTCAGATATGCAGGTGCCAGGAGGGTTTCACATAATTGTGGAAGGAGAAACCCAGACGGGTTGAGCACGGGTTGTCCCACGAGGCCTTGCTAGACGTCTCACAATCGTCCCATGAGGACCTCCGTGAATCAGGGATTACAACAGTTCATCGGATTGGGTTTGGGAGGGTTTCATGAGAGATTGGAGGGCCTCTTGCAGAGTGGATATTACTAGAGCATAGTAGTGTAGGGCTTGGAGAGCCTTGGATCGATGGACATCATAGATTGGCATCATTCCAGGTTTTCTTGTATTGTTTCTGTAGTAGATTGTGCAGCTGCCTGGATGCTCCTTATCTTTGTTTTGACATGGTGAGATTAACTCAGTTATGTCTTCATTTAGCTACTCTAATCTTGGTTCATCAACAGTCTCTTTATCTAGAATATTCTTCTCAAGGCATCATCTATGCATATGTGGGCCCTATAGGTGGCAAATTCCACATCTAAAAGGGAGTTTTACATAGTATATATCCTACATTGTAGGACCTACCTCTAATATATATATATATATATATATATATATATATATATATATATATATATATATTCCTTCATGTAGAAACCATTCCCAAGGTTCATTTGCATAAAAAATATTGTCATAGAAGTATTTTACTAGTTCTATTCCTTCATGTAGAAACCATTCCCAAGGTTCATTTGCATAAAAAATATTGTCATAGAAGTATTTTACTAGTTCCTTAACCTTTCATCCATATCCAAAAAATTACCCAATTTATTCCCCATCAAGGTTAGGGCTCTCTTGATCCAAAGCTCCAAGGGTAGAGAGTGTAATTTGATCTACAAAGATTGGATATCAACACTCTCCTACATAGGGTAAAAAGAGTCCATTCCTTAAGGGACAATATGGATTTTTCCTAGTACCACTTACCCCATTGAATGTTCTCTTTATCATTCCCTAATACGAAGATAAAAGTTATTCATTCTTGAGCCAAAATATGAAAAAATAATGCATACCGTAATTGTTTCTTCCATACTTGATGGATCAATTGTCTCAGATTTATTTAAGATCATCCTTCCATGAAAATTATCCAATAATGTTGTTTCCCAATAAATAAGGACTTCATCCATAACCACATCAACCCTCATAACCAAATTCTTCTTCTTTTGAACTTGACACACTTCACCTTCTTCTTCCACCTTTTCTCTGAATTCCCTCCTTGCTTCCCTTGTCTAGTTCTCCCTTGCACTCCTTTTCATCCTTGATTCCCTCTAGATAACTCCTCAAGAGACAAAGGAACATGCCCATGCTTTTAGTCGTTTTTCTAGATTGGAATGAGTGGCTTCCACATCCACCACTTCCTTCAATGAGTCCAAAAGATGATCATCAAAGCATAGGATAAACGATCTATGGATATGCTTATAACACTATCCATCAAGAATACCTTTTGATACAACTGCATACCTTATGACCTCTAAACCATAACATGTATTAGTTCCATTATTACATTATGCCCTTCCTACTCTATCCTTCCACAAAGGATTTAGAAAGGATTTTTGTAACCTATTTTGAAAAGGGGTTACACTAGGACTACTTTTAGGCCCCCCTCAAGTATAAAAGAGTTGGAGGGATGAAAATAACTTACCTTAATATGGATTACATCCTTCAATTTTAATTATTTCTAATTATCTTTACTTTTCTATAAAAAAAACCTCTTCTTTTTTCACTATCTCCTTCCTTCATCACCCCCTCATCCCTTTATATATATAAAGGAAAGAATAACTCTTACTTATTATAATTGATAAATATTTTGTAATATACAATATATTACATGCATAAATATACAAGTGCAAAAAAACCTAAAAAAAAATTAAATAATTAAAATATTCATAAAAATGGTTGTGATGTCAAAATCTCACTATGGTATATTGTTAGGTTGGCCTATATATAAATATTGTGAGGATGTTAAAATATCTTTTTATATATATGAGATGAATATATATGTATTAATCATTTTGATATATACATAAAAGAATCATTTTTAAAGACTTCTTTTACATGATATTATCAAAAACTGCTTAGAGCCATATATCACTATCATTTTACTTAACTGGTTCATTATTGTTCTATTTTTAGCATGTAAAAATAATAAAACTTTTCAAATATGAAATGCCATGGCTTCTACTTCCTTCCCTTCTTTAAAAATCTTGTCAGCTTTCTCATTCAGTGCACGAAGGATATGGGTGGCTAAAGCCATTTAAAGGATTGGAAAGTCACTTTGATCTCTCTTATCAAAGGTGCAAGTCTGACATAGTGAGCTATGACATCAATTACCAACTTCGAATCTCTCATGACTTGCAGCTTTATGATATCAATTAAGAACTTCGAATCTCCCATGACCTGCAGCTTTTTGATAGCAATTTCCAATAGTGTCATAAAGCAATAAACTCGACTCTGTCTTTGATACCTACTCCTGGAGCATATCTAACATGCAAATAGTGAATGTGATTCAGAAAAAGGACAACTCCAGGACCGCACACAAGAAGGTGCCCTTGGCATGCCCAGTTGAAAAAACCCCACGGTATCTCATAATCAATCTCTAGCATTATCGGTTCCTGGGATTTTTTTACTTAAGCTCCGTTTTCCCACCATAAATCTGTAACCAAAATGCTCGGCAGACCTGCATATTGTCGGACTGCTTTGTCAGACATAGTCCGACATCCAGTCTTTAAAACAATCTTCCAACTGGCTTTGATCCAAGCCTCCTCCTTATCGATATTGAAAAACCATCAAAGCCAATATTCTGAAAAACCATCAAAGCACTTGAATTATTTCATATGATCAAAATATATTTAATCTTCATATTAAATGAAAGGTTGTGATTTGAAACATTAACTTTCTTGTATAACAAAAAATAATACAAAAATGTTTATTTGTCATTAAAAAAAATTGATTAAATTAATTAACTTAACAATAAAAATTCACTTTAAATCAACGTGTTTTACTAGCTTTAATATTGTTCTATTGTTTTTTAGTGCATTTAGGTTTTTTACCGAGACGTTGTCCTCTTCATTTTACTAGGTCTGTGAGTATGGCTCCTTAGGTGAGTGCTCCACCTTCTTTACCAGCTGCCTGCGTTTTTACTTTTCCGTTCGTCTGTGAGTGGGGCTCCGTAGGTGAGTGCTCCACAGTAAAGGATAGTTATTTCCTTTACTGTGCTTAAGTTTTTACTCGCTCTGTCACTGTGCATGCATGTCCTTTTACTTCCGCTCATTTTACATTTGTATTTCTTCTCTTTTCGTTTCTCATTTCTAACGAGATGCGCAGTTGGACGAAGGCAAGAGCATAGAGGAACAACATCAATCGTGCAGGGCAAACAAGTTAACAAATGTTTGGTTTGGTTTTCTGATTATAATTATACAGAATATCCATCATTAATTTTTTAAATCAATTTACTCATAAATACATTAAAAATATATTATTCTTAATTTTTTGGATTCAGTGTCAAATCAATTAACATTTCATATTTGGGGTGGGGCTCTTTGCCAGATCTGACGATTGTGCATTACCGTTTTATGCTACTATCAAGGTTTTTCGTAGTCGCATTTAAAAAATATGTGCAAACCTCATAAACCCTAACCCTAATCCTAACCCTAATCACGTGTCTTTGTTAATATATCACTTTGTTTGTTAATGATGAGACCTTAACCTATATTAATATAGGTACCATATGTGTTCTTCCATTTCCATACTCTATTAAGAAGCAATGGGAAACCTGTAGTTGACTACATCGCTAATGCATTGAGGAGACATACAGCCAGACATTCAATCTAATATTTTTCGACCATGGTCGTGCCTATAACACTTGGGCGTGTCTTTTGTTTTGTAGGTTTTTTCATCCATATGAATGTTTGTTGAATAGGTACGATAAAGAAAAACAATTAATATTTATTGCCATTGGTTTTCTTGTTAGAAGAAAATGAGACTTGAATCAAGTCTATGGCCGATTAGATGTATGAGTAATGATATATTTTTAATTTATTAGTAATTTATTTTGGGTTGAGTAAGATTTGGTTTTGAATCAAATATATCTATATGCCAATTGTATGAATGTTTGTTGAATAGGTACTTAGTGCAGTTTAGTTAGATAAAGAAAAACAATTAATATTTATTGCTATTGGTTTTTTTGTTAGAAGAAAATGAGATTTGAATCAAGTCCATGGCCAATTAGATATATGAGTAATGATATATTTTTAATTTATTAGTAATTTATTTTGGGTTGAGTAAGATTTGGTTTTGAATAAAATATATCTATATGTCAATTCAAAATTGTCCACTTTGGATTTGGTAGTCTTATTTTTTTCTTAAATAGTTCAAGGTAATTTTTATTTACTGTGTATAGGGTTTGACCAAGTATATTTGTGATTTGTCTTTTATTTTATTTCATTTTATTTTTATATTTTAATTTAATTTAATTTGTTTTTTTTAAGTTTAAATGTTTTATTTTTTGGTTTTTTTGGGGTTATTTTTTTCATTTGACTTCCAGTGAGAAATGGTTGGATATGCAAATTTGAATGATTAAATTTAAAAATTGTTTTAGAGTTTTAGCCATTGTAAATAATTCAAAAAAACTTAATTCTCATTCTAGGGCAGGGCAGGTTTACAAATGTGTCGTCCTTTGCGTTAAACAATTGGCTTCAACATACACTCGAGGTAAGCAACACTTGACATCCCTCACGATCTTCATTTTGTTTTACAGTTTTTGGGTTTTGAAATGCATCTAACGGATCATATTGACGTCTCTACCCAAACAAGAGCAAGCGAGTCTCATGAGCGGATGTGAATATAATCTATGTTGGGTCCACGAACCCACGAAGATATGATTCACATAGAAAAAGAATCAAACATAGAACGCACACACAGTCACATTCAATCACACATAGGAGACACATGTTTACGTGGTAAAACCCTTAGGGTGAGGGAAACATCCACAAGACAATGGCAACATCATTCTATTGCTTAACAAGAGATTACAACAGTCATAGGCAACCGACATCCCGGAAGAGGGCTAGCAACCCCTGCTCATCAAATGCCTCTAAGGCATTCATATTTATATAATGTCTCCTTCAGTTATACAAAACTGAAAACATTAAATGCTGCCCCTATCTTAGCTAAGAGGTTTCAACAAGAGGCAATAAATATGCCTCAAAAATTGGTGAGCCAAAACCACCTTATCCAAATAGTTGTCACATGCCTAACAATATCCACCTTGAAAACAATTTACCTAATGTCATGCCATTTTCCATTCATCACCTTCTTGCAAGCTAAAGATAGGTGATACTAGTGCTTCCAAAACAAAGCACCCATTTTATTGCTCCACCTAGATTTGTCGCGTGACCACTGACAATACCAACTGCACACCAACTGCACGTGAAATATATGATCCTTTCATCGCAATCATAAATCTTTCTACTAGCATACCATACATAAGACATATAACCCTTTTCTTCTTCACTACTTGGACACAAACCTGAAGAAAGCTTATAATGGAAAGCCAAAAAATATCTTACCAGTTTCACATTATTCATATCGAATTTCCTGAGTATCATACCATGTACTCTAGTTGTGATAACCCAAAGCTTACCATCAATCCTGTCTCTATGTATTTCCATGCCCAAGATTGTTTTGTTGCTCCTAGATCCTTCATCTCGAACGTCCAAGTCTATTGAGCCAACATGTTGATCTTAACCATGCTAATGCTTGCTACAAGCATATCGTCAACAATCTAAACACTAAGATAGTGAGTACCATAAACACAATGGTTACATTCACTTCTTGTAAAATTTGGCTCACCATGAAGGAATCAACTTCTTGTACCAATTTACTGGATGCGCTTTCCAGGCCATACAATGAATTATTGAGCTTGCAAACAAATATTTTGTTGTGATCCTGAACACCTTCAGTGCTCCACCTTGAATACTGCATTCAAAGACCTTATCCCAATCCGGCCAAGACTGTCAAATGAGCCATCACTGCTCATCTCTAGGAACCTTATAATGGAGTCTTCAAAGCTCCACCTTGACATGAACATTCACTTGACCAAATCCAGCCAAGTCAGCCAAGTAATCATTTGTCGCTTACCTCTAGGCCCATTTACAATGGAGTTTCACCAAGCCTTTAATAAGGTTCAATTACATGTAATCTCATGAGACAAATACCCTCCTATCACCTAGGCCTACGTCTAGACTTTACCGGTGATTAACCAGGGGTACACCTGCCTTTCTAGGTCTTATAGACATATGCCCATTTACATATAATTGCTTACAACTCCAAAATAAATAAATAAAAATTTACTGTCACAGTGACTTTACCGTCACTTCAATGCCATTTCACTGTTGGTTCCCTACACCTCTTGTTTTTTCATGCTATTATTGATACTTAGAAAATCTATAAACACTCCAATATTCAACACATGGAAATTACCACTCCAATTTACTTGAGGTTGAAGTCAACCTTAAATCACATAAGAATACTCATGTGAACTTACCCAATGAAAATCGATCATTCAGATCTATGCCTGTCACTACTTGCATCACCCTTTCAATTGGTGTTGTGTCTGCATGCATGTCCTAACCGTGCAATAATCACCATCTCACAAAAAAATTAACAAATTTGAGGCAACTTGAAGTTCATCGTTGCCAACAATACATGCAATAATAGAAAAGATACAAGCTAGTTGTTGCAAGAGGAAGCGAGTAGAAGCAACAGAGTTTCCAAATCCTTCACCGCTTTCTCACGTCCAAGATCTCAACCAGGCAACAAGGAAAACAATATTATTTCACCATTTATTGACAAGACACTTCAAACCACTTCAATCTCATGGCCAATCTCCTCATTGTATTCCATGTCACACCACCAGAGGCCAAACTGCCAGAGGCGCACCTGGTCTATGCAGTAGCAGATGGCGTTGCAGAGGTCCAGTGCCTTTACACTCCACTAAAAAAAAATTGTCGCGATTTTCTCCTCTGCCTTCGAAAATGGAGGCTTCGACCTCATCACACCCATGGAGGCCACACTCAGGCCACTCTTGGTTGTCCCATACACATCTCCCATACGAGCGTTGCGATGACCCTGAGGAAGCCAAAGAATGGGGCAGTCTCCTCACAGCTGAATGTCTCCACCATTTTAACCGAGATCTGGGACGAGCTTCTCCCTAGGACTTCAAAGGTTTTTAGAGCTTCAAAACCTCTAGAGAGATTCAACCTGGAACATGCGAGTTTCTTTTGCAAAATATTATCTCCTACGAAGAAAAAATCACATTTCCACAACTATAAGGCCATAGAGTCCAATTTCTTCTACAAAGATCAAGCATACCAACAAATAGCTTTGATTTTTGTGCATTGGTTCTGACACCGACATCACTGACAATACCAATAGCCATGGCCCATACCCATATCTCATTTTGGAGTGTTCTTGGAGCCATTGTTTCGTTAGGGTTTAGCAAAACCCTTCCACCTCAGTTTAGTTTCGGTAGTGCAATATCCACCCTAGCTAGACAAAGAGGAGGATTTATCTAGAGTCCTCATTTGATTTCATTGTGGTGTTTTGTTTCATCCTGAAGAGAGTTGGGAGGCATATCGGCTTGCACAGGGTATTTGCGACATTTTTCCGAAGGAGGTTGATAGTTAGATATGCAGGTGCCAAGAGGGTTTCGAATAACTGTGGAAGGAGAAACCCACACGGGTTGAGCTCCAACTTGACATGAACATTCACTTGACCAAATACGGCCAAGTCAGCCAAGTAAGCATTCGTCGCTTACCTCCAAGCCCATTTACAATGGAGTTTCACCAAGCCTTTAATTAGGATCAATTACATGTAATCTCATGAGACAAATACCCTCATGTCACCTAGGCCTACGTCTAGAATTTATCGGTGATTAACCAAGGGTATGCATGCCTTTCTAGGTCTTATAGACATATGCCCATTTACATATAATTTCTTACAACTCCAAAATAAATAAAAAATAGTTCATTGTCACAGTGACTTTACCATCACTCCAATGCCATTTCAATGTTGGTTCCCTACACCTCTTGCTTTGTCATGCCATTATTGATACTTAGAAAATCTATAAACACTCCAATATTCAACACATGGAAATTACCACTCCAATATTCAACACATGGAAATTACCACTCCAATTTACTTGAGGTTGAAGTCAACCATAAATCACATAAGCATACTCATGTGAACTTACCCAATGAAAATTGATCCTTCAAATCTATGTCTGTCACCGCTTGCATCACCCTTTCAATTGGTGTTGTGTCTGCATGCATGTACTAACCGCGCAGTAATCACCATCTCACAAAAAATTTAACAAATTTGAGGCAACTTGAAGTTCATTGCTTCCAATAATACATTCAATAATAGAAAAAGATACAAGCTAGTTGTTGCAAGAGGAAACGAGTAGAAGCAACAGAGTTTCCAAAGCCTTCACCGCTTGCTCACGTCCAAGCTCTCAACCAGGCAACAAGGAAAATGATATTATTTCACCATTTGCTGACAAGACACTTCAAACCACTTCAATCCTGTGGCCAATCTCCTCGTTGTATTCCATGTCACACCACCAGAGGCAAAAATGTCAAAGGTGCACCTGGTCTATGAAGTCGCAGATGACGTTGCAGAGGTCCAGTGCCTTTACACTCTGCTCAAAAAAATTTGTCGCGATTTTCTCCTCTACCTTCGAAAATGGAGGCATCGACCTCATCACACCCATGGAGGCCACGCTCATGACACTCTTGGGTGTCCCATACACAGCTCTCATACGAGCGTTGTGACGACCCTAAGGAAGCCAAAGAATGGGGCAATCTCCTCGCAGTTGAATGTCTCCACCATTTTAACCGAGATCTGGGATGAGATTCTCCCTAGGACTTCAAAGGTTTTCAGAGGTTTAGAACCTCCAAAGAGATCCAACCTGGAACCTACGAGTTTCTTTTCCAAAATATTATCTCCTATGGAAAAAAAATCATATTTCCACAACAATAAGGCCATAGAGTCCAAGTTCTTCTGCAAAGATCAAGCATACCGACAAAGAGCTTTGACTGTTGTGCATTGGCTCTGACACCGACATCACCGACAATACCAATAGCCATCTCCTTCTACAAAGGATTTAGAAAGGATTTTATGACCTATTTTGAAAAAGGGTTACACTAGGACTACTTTTAAGCCCCCCTCAAGTATAGAAGAGTTGGAGGGATGGAAAGAACTTACCTAATATGGATTACATCCTTCAATTTTAGTTATCTCTAATTATCTTTATTTTTCTAAAAAAAAACCCTCTTCTTTCACTACCTCCTTTTTCATCACCCCCTCATCCCCTTTATATATATAAAGGAAGGAATAACCCTTATTATAATTGATAAATATTTTATAATATACAATATATATTACATGCATAAATAAATATTTTATAATATACAATATATATTACATGCATAAATAAATATTTTATAATATACAATATATATTACATGCATAAATATACAAGTGCAATTTTTTTTAAGTAATAAAAATATTCATAAAATTTGTTGTGATGTCAAAATCTCACTATGGTATATATATATTATAGTCATTTTCAAAGACATATATATTTAAAAAAAAAAACACTTATATATTTAAATATGTAAGAATCATTTTCAAAGACTTCTTTTACATTATATTATCAAAAACTGCTTAGAGCCATCTATCACTATCATTCTACTTAACCGGTCCATTATTGTTCTATTTTCAGTGTGTACATAATTTTTTTTTTCAAAGATGAAATTTCATTGCTTCTACTTCTTCTCTTCTTTAGAAATATCGTCAGCTTTCTCATTCAGTTCAGGAAGGATATGGGTGGCTGAAGGAAAGCCACTTTGATATCTCTTATCAAAGGTGCAAGTCTGGCATAGTGAGCTATGACATCAATTACCAACTTCTAATCTTCCATGACCTGCAATTTTTTTATTTAGCAATTTCCAATAGTGTCATAAAACAATAAACTCGACTCTGTCTTTGATACCTATTCCTGGAGCATATCTAACATGCAAATAGTGATTGTGATTCAGAAAAAGGACAACTCCAGGACCGCACACAAGAGGGTGCCCTTGGCATGCCCGGTTGAAAAACCCCCCACAGTATCTCATAATCAATCTCTAGCATTATCGGTTCCTGGGATTTTTTGACTTAAGCTCCGCTTTGAATTTATTGGACAAATTTAAAGATATACCAACTGTGATTTCGGGAGGATACTCTTATCCCTGAATAAGCTGGAGTTGCGAGCCCACCATAAATCTGTAACCAAAATGCTTGGCAGACCTGCATATTGTCGGACTGCTTTGTCAGACATCCAGTCTTTAAAACAATCTTCCAACTGGATTTGATTAACAAGTGTTCTGCTCATGTAGTAGATCGCCCTTTCTTTGCCTTGGTCGTCGAGTTGGGAAAGCAAATTACTTAAGGCGTATTTGAGCAAAAGAGGCCTATCCGGATATTGCAGAATGAGTATAGGTGGTGAAGCTAAGTAAGCTTGAATTTGGTCAAATGCTCGTTGGAATTCTGCATCCCACACAAACTTGGAATCTTTCTTAAGCAACTTAGTAAAGGATTTGCACTTATCTGCCAGTTGGATCTTTCCTTGAAGACTTCTAAGTTGCTTTAGGTTGGAACTGAGAGAGGACATTATCCAAAGTACCAAATTGAAATGGAAAGAAGACACTCCAAGTATTGCCTCCGGAACTGAGAGAGAGGACACTACAATGCTTAATACACCGAATCGATTCTTAGGTGCCACCTCGCGACTACACCAGATTTTGGCTATCCTAAAACAAGGCCAAAATATTAGAGTGGAGTTACTTTGAGAAGACTATCCAATCACGAAGGAGAGAATGAGGATGGTTATGCAGCAAAGGCTCCCTTCACAAGGCAGCAAGAGAGGAAGTGAACTCAAAGAGGGTGAACTCAACAACTTGTTTCAGAATCAAAGTTACAACATATGGGAGAGAAAATTCAACTCCTAGTGGTCTATAAGGGAGATGATATCATTTAGGAACTGGAAGTGGTTGTAACACCCTGTTTCCCTTAGTTTGTAAATATAACTATATTGGCCAAGAGATTATGACAAACTCAATATGTGTGAATGCTTGATTTGATGGACCTTTGTATAAAAAGTCAATGAATGTAAATTATGTTATTTACTAGAAAACAGATAAGTGTTGCATGACTGCTGAAAGGGCGGTGTGCTAAGAGAGACCACGGATACTATGAAAGAGATGGTGAAGGGGACCAGGAATGGTTGCATTAATCTCTACCAGACTAGTACTTTGCTGGATTTAATTGCTCAAGATCAGAACAACCCTATGACTCAGGAATGAATTACAGTCGGACTGGTAGGTGGGAAGACCTCCTCAAGAGTTAATGAGGGGATGGGGCAGACTGTCCATCTGTAAGGCTTCCAGACCAGACCACGGATTGGGAATTTAGGCCACATGCAATCTTGTTGAGGAAGGAAAGAAAGGAAGGCGTGGTGGGCAAAGGAAGGCCTGCGAAGAGTGCAGAGACGAGAGACTGGGCTCTCAGGTTCGAGGAAGAACTGTGAAAAAGAGTGTGTTCTGATCACGGGAAATAGAGACTGACTCGGGAGAAGGAGAGTAACTTTCGTCTCTATCTATGACTAAGTCGGGAGAAGGAGAGTAACCTCCATCCCTATCTATTTTTGTGTCGGGAGAAGGAGAGTAACCTTTGTCCTTAACTTTCATTGAGCCGGAAGAAAAGATTCAATCTCAAAGCACCATGGTCTAGCTAGGGGGTGGCCAGTGGTAAATCCATTTGGAATGACTGAGCCTACGGTTGGGTGGAAACGAGCACCCCTTTCAGCAATCGCTTCACGTATTCTGGTTATGATAAGTGTTTTCATACTTTGTGTATTGAGATGAAATAATGGATGAATGCATGGGTTTATATGTATGTGTATATATAAATATTTTCTGTGTGGAATGGTCATTATATGTGTATGCATTCATCTCTTTGTGAACTTATGCTTATGACTGATAGTATGTATGCCCCATCTTAGCCCTTGAGGCTTCTTGGGACATAAGTCTGTAAGATGAACGAGATAGGAGATATCGTGTCAATCTGACCCTATCCATCTAAAGAGGATACCTCTTTCAGACTCCTTGTTGTGTGACCGGGATTTCATGCCCAAGTCCTTAACCATTTCATGATAAAGTTCAGGAAGGATAGCGAGGTTCAAGCCTTTAAATGGGAAATCTCTTCGTTTGGAAGACGAGCGGACGAGATACGTTCGGGAGGACCCATATGACCAACACCCAGGAACCCTGTACTATGCCTAAGGGAGCTAAGTCTCTCTGGTTTCGGAACTTCGGAAGTCTGGGACTTCGGAGTATTGTCGACCCAAATAGTCATAAACAGGCCGAAGGTGATCGAGAGTCACGGTTACCTGTAAGGTCAACCGACGTTGGGAAGTTTCCCTAGTAGTTAGAGGAACCTATCTTACTGATGAAACCGGGATCCAACTCCCCATCGCGAAGTAGCGCAAGCCACTGATTGAGAATGCTCGGAGGTCCCCTCAGTCGTTGGATTTACAACGAGAAGACTTTGATGAAGTTTTGCTTCGGGAGAATAGTGATGCTATAGCATCAAACTCCTCGAACGTCGAATTTGCAAAGTACAAGAAATGCGTAGATTTGGGGGAGATTGTTAGGAACCTCGCCTACCGTCCGATCATCCCGAAGGAGGGACCCGAGCACGGTACTTAGGTGAAGTCCTGCTTCTAGAGAATAGAGTGGCAGTGAATCCAAAACCCCCGAAGGCCGAAGCCGTGAAGTGACCAGGACCGTTGATCTGGGGATCCTTTAGGTTGTCTCCTAGCTGTCTGATCTACGATGAAGTCAACCCGACGTTGACCGCTTCGGGAGAACAAAGACGTTGTAACGTCAAAACCCCTAAAGGTCAGAGTTGCGAAATAATGTGAACCATGGATCTAAGGATCACTCGGGACCCCTCCTAACTATTCGATCGTAGGGATGCGTGTATCACGTCGAGAGTACGTGGGAGCCCATGTTTCGAGTGACAGAATTGCCAAGGGCGACAACCCCGTGGCATGGTAAAGGTACCCTTGAGCGGAAGTTACGAGCCATAGATCTCTGAGGTAACGTGGACACCCTCAGACCGATAGATCTATGTCGAGGTTAGCCCGACGCTGACCAACTTCGGGAGAAAAGAGGAGTTTTCATCGCAAAAATCCTAAAGGTCGAAGTCATGAAGTAACGTTAGCCGTGGATCTATGGATCCACGTGGCCGGATCTCAACCATTGATATACAAGGGAGGTGTGGTGCTATCTCCTTTAGTTCGAAGACTAGGCACTCTGAGTAATTTGAGGTGTGGTGTGTCGATAATCTTTGAAGCCCGAAGTAACAGGAGTCGTCGATTTGAAGATGCTTCAGGACTTTTCCTAACCATCAGATCTAGGTTGTGGTCAACCCGACACTGACCAACTTCGGGAGAAAGAAGGAGTTTGCATCGCAAAACTCACGAACGTCGAATTCTCGAAGTAACAAGAGCCGTAGATCCATGGATCTACATGGACGAATTAATGGAGCTGTGAGATCTACGTGGTCAGATCCATGGAGCTGTGAGATCTGAGGAATGTTAGAAGGCTGCCAGTCCGGAGTGACGTGACGCAGCGACGTCACCCAGGGTGATGTGGACCCAAGTTTGATGTGCCACTTGTCACCCAGATCCGTGTGTATCACATACCTATAGACCCATTGGAACGTGACACATGTCACCCCTGGCCCCTTCCATGTGTCAGCCCTAGGTATGAGTCGTCTAGCCAAAGTAGTTGGTGATGTGACCAGAACTCTGGGACTCCAGAGGATTCGGGTGTGGCATTGTAAAGAGACCAAAAGGTCCAAAGACCGGAGCCATGTGGAAAGCTTACGAGACTTTGAGAGTTCGGGACTCGGGAAGGTCTCGTGCGTAGAAAGTAAGAAGGTGTTCAACGCCAAAGCGTCAAAGTGCCGAAGCTCCTGCTGGCCTGCGTATTAGATGCTTGAGTGTTAGAAAAAGATTGAGTCCAGTTGTGGGATTGGACGGTGGATGGACTTCCACCATGGATGAAGGAACCTAGAGACAATACGTGTTAGGTGGATTCACATGGATGCCACATGGCCCTCAAACAATGAACGCCCGAAGAACTTCAGAAAGCTATATTCGTCAGTTCTGAGCTCAGATTTGAGCATGGAGATCGTGGTTGGAAAGCTTTGGACGAGAAGAATGTGATAGAGACCCCAAATGAAGGATTTGACCACTTAAGGAGAACAAAATTTTGATGCCTCATTCTTAGGAAATCCACTCAAGGGTCGGGTGTGTTATAGTGGTGTGGGACTGGTACATAGAGAACCTGAGGCTACAATAAGCCACAACAATTTCACTAAAAGGTGAGAGCCTACTAGAGAACATCACCATCATAAAACTTAGATATATATTTTATATCTTATACTCTAGCCCACTCGAGGAGGAACCAAAATCTGTTTTTCTTTTTTGAAGATGGGTCCAGGATGTAATATTGTCTGATTGAAATATTTTCAAGTATAGCCTCCATTTACTTAGAATAGTCAACCTTTAGTTTTTAGTGGTTTAGTCTTTAAATAGAGGGTAGGGGATTGGCTTAAACCATCACGTGTCAATTATTTTTCCTAGTCCTCATAGTCTTATGACTTGGAGTATTAGACGTTGCCCCAACACAACACATTATTCTGGATCTATTCTCATTTCACACTTGTTATGCTATTTCGACTTGTACTAGAGATATATCTATCACACTTTGCATATACTTCATATTTTTGTGATTCGCACACTTCTGGAGTGGTTATCACTTTTAGCTATGAGAAATCAATAACACTTGGCTTCTAGGTTTGGTTATTAAGCCATGTTTTCCTTATCAAATCGAAATAGAGTAAAATGACTCGAGGAAACCTATCTTTGTTAGATCAGAACCTTTGAATCCTCGTACAGATTCTTTCTCCCGAATCACATATTATTTTCTTTAGATCCCACCTTAATAGAAGAATCCCTTTCTATTCTATTTCTATGACAATTGAATTTGCGGAGTATGTGTCTGTTATAGAAAGTTTTGCCTCACCCCATGCGAATTTCTTAGAGGGCCTTTCCATTTCTCTATGCAGACTTGAAGTCCCTTGTTGTACCTTCTAGAGCCAAAAAATTATATTTTTCCACATATACGCGCCCTATTAGTTAGACAGCATGCGTATATGGAGGTTGCACCACAACAACCCGTGTGCATCGAGTTTGGTGCTCAAAATTAAAAATTGTTTCGGGTTTCCATGTCATGTCACAAGATCCATGATCCTTGACCTTCCATATACTGGAAACATTTTGACTCATCCCTTCAGTTCCATTTGAAAGCTATAAATTGGGCCATATCCAAACCATGGAAGGGGAGATAATTCAACTTTTGAGAGCAAAGATACTCTTGAGAAATTTCAATTCACATTGAGTCTACATCTCTTTATCCTTTAAAGTTTGAACACATTGTTCAGCCCCCAAGCTCTTCCTTCTTTGATGGAGAACCTCATTATCTCCTTTATATGAACTTGCCTTTGGTGGAGGATTGAAGAGGTGGAGGCCCAGTTGGATGGACTTAGTTTCTCGGTTTCGATGTGTGCCAGGACATAAGTTTGTCACTTATACACTTTTATTGATCATTTTTAGTAGAAATACAATTTTCTTGTCCAATTGATATCTTGCAAATATTTGAATTATTATTCCATGGGCGTATTTGTCATGAATGTTAATGGAATATTCTATCTTATATGTTAACATTATATAGTATCACCATATGCTTGTGTATCTTGGTTGTTGAGGACAAGTTGCAAGTATAAAGCTTTGAGTTGTGTGCTCAATGGTGATCTTCAATGAGCGCTCGGACGAGGTAGGCTCTTGATCTTGTCCTATTAGCATTTCATTTATATAGCATACTTGGAATTAGACTTGATTTTTTCGTGTCATTCCATCTGTTGTGGTTTACCCCATGCCATAGAGTGATTTTCCTCGTAACAGAATTGGCGACCATATGGGGATATCTTTTGTTTTGGGGTTTTGAGTGTTTTTCTCCTTGAATTGCTATATGTTAGCTTGAGTTTCCTTGTCGTTTGATTGCTTCACAGCCTATTTTTACTTTGCATTTGAGTTTTCTTGGATTAATCCTTGCCCTAGCAGTGTTTTATTACATATACATGGGATTTTCGTTGACAGACGCGTACATACGCGAGTTGTCCTTCTATAGGGAGCGTACATATGCAATTTTTCCTCAAACAGTCGCATACATCAACGTTTTAGGCTTCCTGGCTGAGTTTGGTGTTTGTTGGGTGAGTTTTCATGGTTGTTGATTCTTTGTGGGTCTCTGTCCTAGCTGTTGAGTTCCTACAGAGCAATAGGAAACCTTATTATTGTTGCATTTTCTGGCGGTTTATTTCTTATCATCTTTTTCATTGGTTGTCCTTGCATCTTGGTCTGAGTGTTTGCTTCTTGGTATCCTGCTTGGCTTGTCTCTTTTTTCTTGCAGTAGGGTATGTATATCAAGCTGTTATTTAGTCCTTGCATTTTCATTTCTTTATATCGAAAAAACAAAAAAAAAAAATCATTTTGCATTATGGCATTTTCTCTTTTGGTTATTTAGTATTGATCTTGACATATATAGAAAGATTGCATCTTATTGAAATTGTAGAATTGCATTGAAATTTGTATTTGAAAAGCTTACCATATTTTGAGAATTTAATATTAGGACTTAGCACTGTGTTTATATTCATTAATTTCATATGTTGAGTCATAATATCATCAATTTCACGACCACATCTCTTGAGTAAACAAAGCCATTAAAAGTAACGTTGATAAACTAAAATTGATTAGAAACAATTTTATTTTTCAGAGTACACAAACAAACATAGGATATAAGGCCTTGGAATATGATTTTGTGAGTAAACTTCTCCAATGCTACTGAACTAAACATATGTATTTGACGAGTGAGTGTTGAAATCCATTGTGTAATTAGTGATGTCAGGATGCTCCACTCACAGCGGAGTTAAGCATGAGGTCGCACAAAGTTGGTTGCAGAGATAGCCCTCTAATACCTTCTTAGTGTCAAAGATATTTATGGGGATCTATTAGTATTTGGGTGTCTTGCTAGTACATTTACCTCCATGGGAGGTGGTGCTCTCAATATTTCGGGCTTTGTTACCCTGTCCATATGGTGAACCTGACTTATGATTGTTCATCTACGCATTGGTTATATCATGGTGGCTTTAGTTTCTTGACATAGGTATCCACATAGGTTACTTGCAAGGGTTATTCTGCAGGTACCCTGATTCAGATAAGGGTCAGACAACACACAACCTTTATGGAAGATTACCTCTCCAGGGGGATCTGACCGACTACATTGTTAAGCTTAAAAGGACCCTTATAACTGATTATGATACCTCCAATATTTTGAAGGGAGTCTTAGGCCCCTATTGGGCGAGGCATACTTACTCTAGTGAGGCAGGCCCCTTTTCAGCTACTATATCATGTTTGTGTACATTGGTGTTTTTGCTTTACTCTGGTGTCCTCTCTGATTATTAGTTGGCCTTAGGATTTTGTATTGCATAGTGAGTTTTCATTGCTATGGTTAGTGGAGCCCCCATGACTCCCTCAGTTGGCACTACCCAACCCATGGTCTTTGCTCATTCCATGGGGATGAATCCTTTTGTATTTATGAATGGTACGTTGAATCATGATACTCAACCAATAACTTAGGCCTCTAATAATTTCTCTCTTGGTATGCTAGACATGTATTTTCACTTGCTATCCTCTATCTCATCTTCTTATGTGAATCCTAGTTTTGGGTCTTAGGGCATGATGCCTCCTTTTTCTCCCTTTTTGTTTGGTGGGGTTCATATCCCTCAACCAAATCCTATGGTAGAAGGTTGGAATCCTCCTTCATATGGACCCAATCCTAGCTTCACTTTTCCCAGATTGAGTGCTCAAATGGGCGGTCCTTCTACTTATTACATCTCGTCCATATATCCTTCTTCCGCTATGCCGGTTCCTAAAAATGTTTTTCTCATGGTGGACCTCCTTCTGTCCTCTAGTGTTTCATCCAAAGGGAGTTAGTCTTATGGTGTGGGAAACCCCCTTCATGGAGTTCCTTCGTCTGGGGGAAACATATATCCTCACATGAGTAACCCTTGTCATGTCGCTTTCTCTTTGCAAGCGACTTCCTTGGTGATGATACCCTTACAACTCTTTATGAATAATTTTGGAGGAGGATACCATCCTGTCAGACAGGTCCATGGTGTATACCAGAACCCTTCCTGGCCCGTAGTTTCTCAAAATCAGTCTTTCCTGGAACCTTGGTCTCAAATTTCGAAACCAATCCTTGCAAGTCATGTTGGAAGCACAAGTCCAATCACTACTAGTTATACTGTCATTATATCACCAACCTCTGCTAGTCATGTTGGAGATAGGTCAACAACCTCTGCAAGTCATGTTGAATACATGAAACTAGTCGTTGCAAGTCATGTTAGGGGCACAACTCTAGTCATTGTTAGTCACATTGCACATACATCACCAACCTCTTCTAGTCATGTTGGGGATTCATCACCAACCTTTGCTAGTCATGTTGGGGATTTGCCAACAACCTTTTCAAGTCATGTTGAAGATCTGTTACTAGCCTCTGCAACTCATGCTGAGGGCATGTCACCAGTCAATGCAAGTCATGCTGGGGGCATTCATACGATTGAGAAGCCTAGATGTATAGGAAGTAATCCCAAATTACTTTGTAGACTTTGCAAAGGAGGTCACCTAACTCATCTATGCCCTGCTACAGTCGTGGTGCAAGAAGTGAAATCATTGTCTGCTAGCCCTTCAGGTTCTGAGTCGTCTTTGGTTTCCCAACATCGTAATCCTTCTTTGGTTGATACATCGGTTGTGACAATGGAATCTTCAGCCGACACCACTCTTGTTTTGGGGAGTGATGCATCTCTTGACCATGTTGTCTCATATCCTGTTCAAACAATGGTTGAAGAAGTAGTCGTGTCGATGCAATCTTCGACCAATCCCACTCTTCTCTTGGAGAGTGACAAGTATAAGGAAGTGACATTGCCGATGCAATCTTCGATCAATCCCACTATTATTTTGGGGGGTGATATGTCTTTCGACCAAGTCCTTAAAATTTTGTAATCTTGTACCTTCTAAACAAGGGAGCATTCCACTCTCTCTGAGTATGCTCCCTCCAATTCTTAGGATGGTTTCCTTTGATTAGAATGATCTTGTAGAGCCTCAACTTCCTTTTCTGTAAGGATCATCTGCAAGTATTTTTTCCTCATTGGCTTGGCAAGTTTTGGGTTCTCCCAAGCTTGTTTTAGCCACCTGTGATTTGTTGACTTTCGACAAAAGTCTTGCATGGGACCCCTGGCCTCCCCCTTGATATGCTACTTAGAACAACATCCCAGAGTCTTAGTTAAGCTCTTTTCCGACTCTCTAAAAAATCTAAAATATTGTCAAGTGAACTTGTATCTTTCACACTCGTTAAATGGATTTGAAAGGACGTCTATTTGGTGTAAGTTGAACCATTTTTCATACCAAGTAGACTAATTTCAAAAAAATAACACTCTATTCAAGATTGGCTAGAAGATTTCTCGTGGGTATTGTTTTATACTTTTTCGGGCCTAGGGGACTAAATTTACGAAAAAGGACATTCTTTGGAGTTAAGTTGTAATTTCATTCCATTATCTTGCTTGCAGTATTGAGCCTATTGTCGGTTCCCTCTTTCTCGTTATAATCCTATTACCTCATCATTTTGCATCACTATCCAAGCAGAGCATTGTTTATATCCTTTGCATCTTGACACCCTATATCCTAAGAGAAAACATTCCCCCGATTGTCCATGCCCCACATACACTTACTTGCATTGAGCATAGGTATGTTACACTATTTGGAGCTAGTTTATTACTCACAACACTCATTTTCTCTCTTGTATCATAGCATTCATTTTCCTATGAAAAAACAAAAAATACGGGAGAGAATAGAATATTATCTCATATTGGTAGCAGTTGTGTCTCCTTTGAACAGAGAACAAACTTTTGATTCCATTGTAATCCAAAGTTTGGGTTTAGTATAACCTCAAGAAGCGGAGCTCGTTACTTAGAGTTTACTCCTCCGATTGGTTATTCTTCTAGTCCCTATGAAGAGTTCATTGATGTCTCCTGCATCACGAAGTTTCATCATCAAGTCTATGATGCCTGCGTTATCCATATGTCTCATGCTCTTGTTCAAAGTATGTCGATAAGCCTGTGTCAACCATTTCTTAGAACTCTTGACTTTGCATGTCGGCCATACCCTCAGTGTGTCTCAGAATCACATGAAGTTGTAGTCCTACTGTGCATCCTGATCCTACTTTCATTATGGATAGGCAACCTTGAACCCAACAATCGACATCTCCTCGTTGGTCATTGACTCGGGGGTTTCCCTTGTGTTCGACGACAAGAAATCTATTCACACATTGGGATTTGTGCAGTGTCTTGGATTCCATTAGTCTTATCGATGGTTTCCTCTCCTTTGTCGACAATTTTCCTTATTGTTTGTTATTCAGAGGGTCTTTTTCGTGCACTAATTGCATTTGGTGCATGCGAAAGACGCACAGGGTTGTTGGTTTGTGAACATCCTCTTCATACGAGTTCCTCCAAATCATCAAGCTATTTCTGTGTACCTCCTGCTGATTAATGAGAGATGCCTTAATGCTCTCCTTTCGACGGGTCTCATTCTATCGACTCCAAGTCATCTATTCTGGAAACGAGGCCTAGAGTCCTATGAGTACCTAGAGGCTTGTAGTCATTAGTGGCAGGTTCTCCCGCCATCCACATTTGGGAATACATCAATGTCTCATGATCGATGGATTCTTCAAGTGTTCGACATCAACACCCTTATTCACACTTGTAAGAATGTACTTGGTGCCTTGATACCTACTTTCATTATTAGTAAGTTGTCTTGCGTTATCTAACAGTATACATTAATGACTGGTAATCAAATGTAGTCTCATTGTGTTCGAATTCAACTCCTCTATTCACATAATGTAGAATTTCACCTTTGGCGGATCGTGTAGAAGACATTCAGTTTATAGTGGCAACTTTCCTGAGTTGTTGTTGTCTTTCATTGGACCAATACCTATATGACTTCAATGATCATGGGAGATCAAATTGTACTCCATTATATACATATATCTTTAGATTGATTTTGAGAGTGGTTTCCACTGGGCCATGTTCGTGACTATGATAGTCTATGGCATATGTCTACTTTGCATTACCTTTTCATGGCCATGAACAAATTTTTGGAATATTTCCACATGGATCTGTGGTGTAATTCAAATTGGCATCCATGTGTACAAAGTCATTATGAATTGTAATATTCTCATGAGAAACTAGCACTTCCAGCTGAGTCTCCATTACTTCACTTCTGGGAATTATAATGTATTTTAGCCATTGGAGATATTCCTCTGACCTTACACATTAGGGGGCATATGTTATATAAATTTTTGTCTCACCCCATGTTACTTGCTTAGAGGGTCTTTCCATTTCCCTATGCAGACTTGAAGTACCTTGTTGTACCTTCCAGAGCCAAAAAATCATATTTTTCCACATATACGCGCCCTACCAATTAGACAACATGTGTGTATGTAGGTTGCACCACTACAACCTGCGTAGATCGACTTTGGTGCTCAAAATTAAAAATTGTGTCAGGTTTCCATGTCATGTCATGAGATCCATAATCCTTGACCTTCTATATAATGAAAATGTTCTGACTCGGCCCTTCAGTTTCATTTGAAGGCTATAAATTGGGCCATATCCAAACCATGGAAGGGGAAAGAATTCAACTTTTGAGAGCAAAGATACTCTGGTGAAATTTCACTTCACATTGAGTCTGTATCCCTTTATCCTTTAAAGTCTGAACACACTTTTTAGCCCCCAAGCTCTTTCTTTTTTTATGGAGAACCTCAATGTCTCCTTTATATGAGCTTTCATTTGATGGAGGATTGAAGTGGTGGAGGCCCAAATGGAGGGACTTAGTTTCTCGGTTCTGATGTGTGTCGACACAGAAGTTTGTCACTTATACACTTATGTTGATCATTTTTAATAGAAATACTTTTTTCTCGTCTAATTGATATCTTGCAAATATTTGAATTATTATTCCATGGGCGTATTTGTCATGAATGTTAATAGATTATGCTATCTTATATGCTAACATTATATAGTATCACCATATGCTTGTGTATCTTGGTTGTTGAGGACAAGTTGCATGTATAAAGCTTTGAGTTTCATGCTTGGTGGTCTTCATCTAATGTCTGGACAAGGTAGGCTATTGATCTTGTCACATTAGCATTTCATTTATATAGAATACTTGGGATTAGAGTTGATTTTTGCTTGTCATTTCGTCTGTTGTGGTTTACCCCATGCCATAGAGTGATTTTCCTCCTAACAGTGTTGGTTATTTGCCCTATCACAACCTTTAGGGGTACCCTTAACCTATAACAATTGGGATTATTTTCCCTATCAAGAATGAACAAGGAATGGTTATTGCAGATCATAAGTAGAATTAGAAATAGTAGTGGGCCGATCAGTACCAATCGCAGGAGCAGGATCATTAGTTTTTTATCAAGGCTGAAAGAATAGTTGGGCTAGGGTGGGTTCGTGGGAAAATAAGGTTGGGTGGGTGGGAGATAAAGAAAGCTTCACTCCGAACCAACAAAAAAAAGTTTTTATTCAAAGTGAAATCTCTTTTCAAACCTCCAAGTAAAGAGGGCTCTTGATTCTCCCTCCTTCCATTCTGAATCAAGTTTTAATCCAACTTCCCTTCTTTGTTCTGATCCTGAGGTACGCCCACCTGGGAAACCAAACCTGGACTAGAGATAAATTGATCGCGATGAGTATGTGAGTATGCGAGTATGGGCATACTCATCATATGAAAATATTTCTTATTAGTGACATATCGATGGGCTCCTGTGCGAACTTTGAGATCTGAACCTACCCAATTCATTTATCGATTCGAGTATTTTCCTGGGGCGGAGGATCGTGGAAGCTCTTTATCTCAACTTGATGCTTACTAATTGATCGGGGCAGAGAGAGTAGTTTCATTCCATTTTTACTGCATCATCGACTGATTCTAATGAATTAATCAAACGAAATGCACTTAGATCCGATAAAGACAAACCATTGACCACATGTACATAAAATGTGACTAGTTGTAATTTTCTTTTTGCAGGAGGTGGTAAAACCTATCTCAGTTTTCAACCAATGACACTTAGTTATTAGGGACTTCTACCCCAGGGTTGACTTCCAATCCTGCCACATGACTTTGGTTTTTTCAGCACCCTGAAATGTACACTTATTGGAAATGGTCATAATTAATGAGCTTTTAATCGGGTTCATATGGTGGGAATATTCTTAATCCTCACATTAAATGAAAGATTGAAAGATTGTGATTTGAAGGATTAACTTTCTTGCATGAAAAAAGATGTTTGTTTGTCATTAAAAAAATAATTAAAATGATTAACATAATAATGTTCACTTTAGTTTAAATGAAGGTGTTTTAATTTAAATGAAGGTGTTTTACTAGCTTTAATTTTTTTCATATGCATTTATTTAAGTGCATTTAGGTTTTTTAAGAGGACATGGTCCTCTTCATTTTACCAGGTTTTCGTTCATCTATAACACCATGTTTCCCCCAATTTGTAATTTATCATAAAATAGGAATTACCATGCTAATGCATAAGGACAATGTAAATGTATTATTGTGTGAGTTGCCAATGACTGACTGTGGGGGTGAATCCTTGAAAGTATTGGCCATGATATCACTAGAGGAAGAATGTGAAAACTATAAGAGAGGGTTCATTATGACAAATAACCCCAAATTTCCCTTGATGAGGATGACAACCTCCTTCGGATCCCAAGGAGAGAAATCAATTAATGAAGAAAGGACCGGTGGTTGAATTATCAACCACCCCCATGAATGGAAACATGGGCTGTCAGCCCGAAGTACCGCATGGATCTGCAAACCTGAGCTTCCTTATGACAGAAGGAACAGGATAGGTCGGCAAACCTTCCAAGGTAAGAGGGATACACACAGGAGAGGAGACACCAAACGAAAAGAGCGTAAGCTCGTAAGGGAGATTCTCCAGCGGAATCACGAACTAAAGGTCACGAGCTTGATGCCGAGGAGCATCTGAGAAACCTTGTCAAGGCCATAACCGAGAGAGAAAGCTCTGAGTTACAGAGAATAGGACCCAAACAGAAGCGGAAATGGAGGAAGAACCCTTGAGAATTGTGAGAATTCCCTGGTGATATCATGGCTTGGCATGGGGGTGGCCAGAGTGCTAAGAATGAATGCCTCTGTGCCTATGGTCGGGTGGAAGGATGAACACCCACAGTCAGTTGGTTGGTGGCAACCTGTAATAGATAAGTGATTTCCTACCTTGTGTAATTTAGCCGTAACTGTGTATGAATTGGTTATACTGCGTATGCCTTCATGAATGTGAATGAATGCTTAATGGATATACTATATCCCTTCTATTTCTGCGTGATTGTATAATTAGACAAGTAAGGAATTATATGGTTCAGACATGACTTGTTAACATAAACTCTTGAGTTTTGTAGTGTCTTAAGCTAGAGCCACGAACTGTGAGCTCGTTGACCTTAGGCATAGTTGCATGTATGATGGTTTACTCACCTAGTCGTTCTGAGTCCCTTGGAGGACAGAGTTTGTTAAGCTCATGAGAGGTATTACAGATATGCACAAGCTCTCTACGATCAAATAGAACCCCAGAACCCCTTGATGAAGAAGCACAATAGTTGTGCTGAAGACTCTTCTAAGAGTCAAGTCCAGGAGAAAGAGCACAAAGCTTTCAAGTCCTCCATAGCTGACGAAGCTCAGGAAGGATAGCGAGTTTCAAATACTGAAAGAGAGTACCCTTTCATTTGCTAGATGAATGGACAAGATCCTTTCAAAGGATCTGAGGTCTGTCCCGACCATTAGATTGGAGGAAGGAATGAAGGCGTTAATACCTCAACCCCTTCAGCCTTCGCAAGTAGCGGTGGGATCCAGGACCTTAGATCCAAGGATCTGTCGGAGCTCTATTGATCATCGATCTTAACCCTTGCATAGGCAGGAGAGTGGACTCGACGAAGTCCTGAAAGTCCCTAAGTATTTGGAACCGTCCTTCGGCACAGGACACGTGGTTGTCGATCGGCGTTTCGACACCCGAGAAACCAGAGGGAAAGACCCCTCATCTTCGCAAGTCATGAAATCCCAATATAGAAAACCCCGATGCACTCTGTGGATGAGCCAGTTTAGTGTGAATAAGTTTCGACGTTTCGGCACCCGGGAAACCAGAGGGAAAGACCCCTCATCTTCGCAAGTCACGAGATCCCGGTATACAAAACCCTGATGCGCTCTATGGATGAGCCGGATTAGCGTGAATAAGTTTTGACGTTTCGACACCCGGGAAACCAGAGGGCAAGACCCCTCGTCTTCGCAAGTCATGAAATCCTGGTATACGAAACTCCGATGTGCTCTGTGGATGAGCCGGTTTAGTGTGAATAAGTTTCAGCGTTTCGGCATCCGGGAAACCAGAGGGAAAAACCTCTCGTCTTCGCAAGTCACGAAATCCCGGTATACGAAATCCTGACGTGCGATTAAGACTGAGTGTCTTTCAACACCCTTAAGCTCAGGAGGGATAGTGAGGCTTCTTGGAACATAAGTCTGTAATATGAATGAGATAGGAGATATCGTGTCAATCTAACCCTATCCATCTGAAGAGGATACCTCTTTCAGACTCCTTGTTGTGTGACCGGGATTTCATTCCCATGTCCTTAACCATTTCATGATAAAGTTCAGGAAGGATAGAGAGGTTCAAGCCTTGAAATGGGAAATCTCTTCGTTTGGAAGACGAGCGGACGAGATCCATTCGGGAGGACCCATATGACCAACACCGAGGAACCTTGTGCTATGCCTAAGGGAGCTAAATCTCTTTGGTTTCAGAACTTCGGAAGTCTGGGACTTCGAAGTATTGTCGGCCCAAATAATCATAAACAGGCCGAAGGTGATCGAGAGTCACGGTTACCTGTAAGGTCGACCGACGTTGGGAAGTTTCCCTAGTAGTTAGAGGAACCTATCTTACCGACGAAACCGAGATCCAACTCCCCATCGCGAAGTAGCGCGAGCCACCGATCGAGAATGCTCGAAGGTCCCCTCAGTCATTGGATTTACAACGAGAAGACTTTGATGAAGTTTTGCTTCAGGAGAATAGTGATGCTATAGCATCAAACTCCTTGAACGCCGAAGTTGCAAAGTACAAGAAATACGTAGATTTGGGGGAGATTGTTAGGAACCCCGCCTACCGTCCGATCATCCCGAAGGAGGGACCCGCACACGGTACTTCAGCGAAGTCCTACTTCGGCAGAATAGAGTGGCAGTGAAGCGAAAACCCTCGAAGGCCGAAGCCATGAAGTGACCAATACCTTTGATCTGGGGATCCTTCAGGTTGTCTCCTAGCCGTCTGATCTATGATGAAGTCAACTCAATGTTGACCGCTTCGGGAGAACAAAGACGTTGTAACGTCAAAACCCCTGAAGGTCGGAGCTGCAAAATAATGTGAACCGTGGATCTAAGGATCGTTCGGGACCCCTCCTAACTATTCGATCGTAGGGACGCGTGTATCACGTCGAGAGAATGTGGGAGCCCATGTTTCGAGTGACGGAATTGCCAAGGGCGACAACCCCGTGGCATGGTAAAGGTACCCTTGAGCGGAAGTTACGAGCCGTAGATATCCGAGGTAACGTGGACACCCTCAGACTGATAGATCTATGTCTAGGTTAGCCCGACGCTGACCAACTTCGGGAGAAAAGAGGAGTTTTCATCACAAAACTCCCGAAGGTCGAATTCACAAAGTAACGTTAGCCGTGGATCTATGGATCCACATGGCCGGATCTCAACCATTGATATACAAGGGAGGTGTGGTGCTATATCCTTTAGTTCGGAGACTGGGCACTCTGAGTAATTTGAGGTGTGGTGTGTCGATAATCTCTAAATCCTGAAGTAACGGGAGTCGTCGATTTGAGGATGCTTCGAGACTTTTTCTAACCGTCAGATCTGAGTTGTGGTCAGCTCGATGCTGACCAACTTCGGGGGAAAGAAGGAGTTTGCATCGCAAAACTCACAAACGTCAAATTCTCGAAGTAACAAGAGTCGTAGATCCATGGATCTACATGGACAGATCCATGGAGCTGTGAGATCTACATGGTCGGATCCATGGAGCCGTGAGATCTAAGGAATGTTAGAAGGCTGCCAGTCCGGAGTGACGTGGTGCAGTGATGTCACCCAGATTGATGTGGACCCAAGTTTGATGTGCCATGTGTCACCCAGATCCGTGTGTATCACATACCCTATAGACCCATTGGAACGTGACATGTGTCACCCCTGGCCCCTTCCATGTGTCAGCCCCAGGTACGAGCCGTCTAGCCAAAGTAGTTGGTGATGTGACTAGAACTCCGGGACTCTAGAGGATTCGAGTGTGGCGTTGTAAAGAGACCAAAAGGTTCGAAGACCGGAGCCATGTGGAAAGCTTACGAGACTTCGAGAGTTCGGGACTCGGGAAGTTTTCGTGCGTAGGAAGTAAGAAGGTGTTCAATGCCAACACGTCAAAGTGTCGAAGCTCCTGTTGGCCTGCGTATTAGACGCTTGAGTGTTAGAAGAAGATTGAGTCCAGTCGTGGGATCGGACGGTGGATGGACTTCCACTGTGGATGAAGGAACCTGGAGACAATACGTGTTAGGTGGATTCATGTGGATTCCACATGGCCCTCAAACAATGAACGCCCGAAGAACTTCAGAAAGGTATATTCGTGAGTTTTGAGCTCAGATTTGAGCATGGAGACCATGGTTGGAAAGCTTTGGATGAGAAGAATGTGATAGAGACCCCAGATGAAGGATTTGACCACTTAAGGAGAACAAAATTTTGATGCCTCATCCTTAGGAAATCCACTCAGGGGTCGGGTGTGTTATAGTGGTGTGGGACTGGTACACAGAGAACCTAAGGCTACAATAAGCCACAACAATTTCACTCAAAGGCAAGAGCCTACTAGGGAACATCACCATCATAAAACTTAGATATATATTTTATATCTTATACTCCCGCCCACTCAAGGAGGAACCAAAATCTGTTTTTCTTTTTTGAAGATGGGTCCAGGATGTAATATTGTCTGATTGAAATATTTTCAAGTATAGCCTCCATTTACTTAGAATAGTCAACCTTTAGTTATTAGTTGTTTAGTCTTTAAATAGAGGGTAGGGGATTGGCTTAAACCATCATGTGTCAATTATTTTTCCTAGTCCTCATAGTCTTATGACTTGGAGTATTGGACGTTGCCCCAGCACAACACATTATTATGGATCTATTGCCATTTCACACTTGTTATGCTATTTCGACTTGTACTAGAGATATATCTATCACACTTTGCATATGCTTCATATTTTTGTGATTCACACACTTCTGGAGTGGTTATCATTTTTAGGTATGAGAAATCAATAACACGTGGCTTCTAGGTTTGGTTATTAAGCCATGTTTTCCTTATCAAATCGAAATAGAGTAAAATGACCCGAGGAAATCTATCTTTGTCAGATCAAAATATTTGAATCCTTGTACAAATCCTTTCTCCCGAATCACATATTATTTTCTTCAGATCCCACCTTAACAAAAGAATCCCTTTCTATTCTATTTCTATGATGATTGAATTTGCGGAGTATGTGTCTGTTATAGAAAGTTTTGCCTCACCCCATGCGACTTTCTTAGAGGGCCTTTCCATTTCTCTATGCAGACTTGAAGTCCCTTGTTGTACCTTCCAGAGCCAAAAAATTATAGTTTTCCACATATACGCACCCTACTAGTTAGACAACATGCGTATACGCAGATTGCACCACAACAACCTATGTGCATCGAGTTTGGTGCTCAAAATTAAAAATTGTGTCGGGTTTCCATGTCATGTCACAAGATACATGATCCTTGACCTTCCATATAATGGAAACATTTTGACTCATCCCTTCAGCTCCATTTGAAAGCTATAAATTGGGCCATATCCAAACCATAGAAGGGGAGAGAATTCAACTTTTGAGAGCAAAGATACTCTTGAGAAATTTCAATTCACATTGAGTCTACATCCCTTTATCCTTTAAAGTTTGAACACATTGTTCAGCCCCCAAGCTCTTCCTTCTTTGATGGAGAACCTCATTGTCTCCTTTATATGAACTTGCCTTTGGTGGAGGATTGAAGAGGTGGAGGCCCAGTTGGAGGGACTTAGTTTCTCGGTTCTGATGTGTGCCAACACAGAAGTTTGTCACTTATACACTTTTGTTGATCATTTTTAGTAGAAATACAATTTTTTTGTCCAATTGATATCTTGCAAATATTTGAATTATTATTCCATGGGCGTATTTGTCATGAATGTTAATGGAATATGCTATCTTATATGTTAACATTATATAGTATCACCATATGCTTGTGTATCTTGGTTGTTGAGGGCAAGTTGCAGGTATAAAGCTTTGAGTTGTGTGCTCAATGGTGGTCTTCAACGAACGCTCGGACGAGGTAGGCTCTTGATCTTGTCCTCTTAGCATTTCATTTATATAGCATACTTTGAATTAGACTTGATTTTTGCGTGTCATTCCATCTGTTGTGGTTTACCCCATGCCATAGAGTGATTTTCCTCGTAACAGAATTGGCGACCATATTGGTGATATGTTTTTTTGGGGGGTTTTGAGTGTTTTTCTCCTTGAATTGATCTCTGTTAGCCCGAGTTTCATTGTCGTTTGATTGCTTCACAACCTGTTTTTACTTTGCATCTGAGTTTTCTTGGCTTAATCCTTTCCCTAGCAGTGTTTTATTACATATACACGGGGTTTTCGTTGACAGACGCATACATACGTGAGTTGTCCTTCTATAGGGAGCGTACATATGCAATTTTTCCTTAAACAGTCACGTACATCAACTTTTTAGGCTTCCTGGCTGAGTTTGGTGTTTGTTGGGTGAGTTTTCATTGTTGTTGATTCTTTGTGGGTCTCTGTCCTAGATGTTGAGTTCCTACAGAGAAATAGGAAACCTTATTATTGTTGAATTTTCTGGCGGTTTATTTCTTATCATCTTTTTCATTGGTTGTCCTTGCATATTGGTCTGAGTGTTTGCTTCTTGGTATCTTGCCTGGCTTGTCTCTTTTTTCTTGCAGTAGGGTATGTATATCAAGCTGTTATTTAGTCCTTGCATTTTCGTTTCTTTATATCGAAAATACAAAAAAAAATCATTTTGCATTATGGCATTTTCTCTTTTGGTTATTTAGTATTGATCTTGACATATATAGAAAGATTGCATCTTATTGAAATTGTAGAATTGCATTGAAATTTGCATTTGAAAAGCTTACCATATTTTGAGAATTTAATATTAGGACTTTGCACTGTGTTTATATTCATTTATTTGATATGTTGAGTCATAATATCATCAATTTCACGACCACATCTCTTGAGTAAACAAAGCCATTAAAAGTAACAATGATAAACTAAAATTGATTAGAAATAATTTTATTTTTCAGAGTACACAAACAAACATAGGATATAGGGCCTTGGAATATGATTTTGTGAGTAAACTTCTCCAATGCTACTGAACTAAACATATGTATTTGACGAGTGAGTGGTGAAATCCACTGTGTAATTAGTGACATCAGGATGCTCCACTCACACTGGAGTTAAGCATGAGGTTGCACAAAGATGGTTGCAAAGATAGGCCTCTATTACCTTCTTAGTGTCAGAGATATTTATGAGGATCTATTCATATTTGGGTGTCTTGCTAGTACATTTACCTCCATGGGAGGCGGTGCTTTCAATATTTCGGGCTTTGTTACCCCGTCCATACGGTGAACCTGACTTGCGATTGTTCATCTACGCATTGGTTATATCGTGGTGGATTTAGTTGCTTGACATAGGTATCCACATAGGTTACTTGCAAGGGTTATTCTGCAGGTACCCTGATTCAGATAAGGGTCAGACAACACACAACCTTTATGGAATATTACCTCTCCAGGGGGATCTGATCGATTGCATTGTTAAGCCTACAAGGGACCTTCTAACTGATTATGATACCTCCAATATTTTGAAGGGGGTCTCAAGCCCCTATTGGGCGAGGCATACTTACTCTAGTGAGGCAGACCCCTTTTCAGCTATTATATCATGTTTGTGTACATTGGTATTTTTTCTTTACTCTGGTGTCCTCTCTTATTATTAGTTGGCCTTAGGATTTTGTATTGCATTGTGAGTTTTCATTTCTATGGTTAGTGGAGCCCCCATGACTCCCTCAGTTGGCGCTACCCAACCCATGGTCTTTGCTCATTCCATGGGGATGAATCCTTTTGTATCTATGAATGGTACGTTGAATCATGATACTTAGCCAATACCTTAGGTCTCTAATAATTTTTCTCTTGGTATGCTAGACATGTCTTTGCACTTGCTATCCTCTATCTCATCTTCTTATGTGAATCCTAGTTTTGGGTCTTGGAGCATGATGCCTCCTTTTTCTCCCTTTTTCATTTGGTGGGGTTCATATCCCTCAACCAGATCCTATGGTAGAAGGTTGGAATCCTCCTTCATCTGGACCCAATCGTAGCTTCACTTTTCCCAGATTGAGTGCTCAAATGGGTGGTCCTTCTACTTATTACATCTCGTCCATATATCCTTCTTCCGCTATGCCGGTTCCTACAAACTTTTTTCTCATGGCGGACCTCCTTCTGTCCTCTAGTGTTTCATCCAGAGGGAGTCAGTCTTATGGTGTGAGAAACCCCCTTCATGGAGTTCCTTCGTCCGGGGGAAACATAAATCCTCACATGAGTAACCCTTGTCGTGTCGTTTTCTCTTTGCAAGCGACTTCCTTGGTGATGATACCCTTACAACCCTTTATGAATAATTTTGGAGGAGGATACCATCCTGTCAGACAGGTCCATGGTGTATACCAGAACCCGTTCTGGCCCGTAGTCTCTCAAAATCAGTCTTTCCCGGAACCTTGGTCTCAAATTTCGAAACCAATCATTGCAAGTCATGTTGGAAGCACAAGTCCAGTCACTACTAGTTATACTGGCATTATATCACCAACCTCTGCTAGTCATGTTGGAGATAGGTCAACAACCTCTGTAAGTCATGTTGAATACATGCAACTAGTCATTGCAAATCATGTTAGGGGCACAAATCTAGTCATTGTTAGTCACACTACACACACATCACCAACCTCTGCTAGTCATGTTGGGGATTCATCACCAACCTCTGCTATTCATGTTGGGGATTCATCAACAACCTTTTCAAGTCATGTTGAATATTTGTTACTAGCCTCTGCAAGTCATGCTGGGGGCATGCCACTAGTCATTGCAAGTCATGCTGGGGGAATTCATATGATTGAGAATCCTAGACGTATAGGACGTAATCCCAAATTCATTTGTAGACTTTGCAAAGGAGGTCACCTAAATCATCTATGTCCTGCTATAGTCGTGGTGCAAGAAATGCAATCATTGTCTTATAGCCCTTCAAGTTCTGAGTCGTCTTTGGTTTCCCAACATCCTAATCCTTCTTTGGTTGATACAACGGTTGTGCCGATGCAATGTTTGGCCGACACCACTCTTGTTTTGGGGACTGATGCGTCTCTTGACCATGTTGTCTCATATCCTATTCAAACAATGGTTGAAGAAGTGGTCGTGTCGATGAAATCTTCGACCGATCCCACTCTTCTCTTGGAGAGTGACAAGTATAAGGAAGTGACATTCCGATGCAATCTTCGATCAATCCCACCATTATTTTGGGGGGTGATATGTCTTTCGACCAGGTCCTTAAAATTTATAATATTGTACCTTCTGAACAAGGGAGCATTCCACTCTCTCTGAGTACGCTCCCTCCAAGTCTTAGGATGGTTTCCTTTGATCAGAATGATCTTGTAGAGCCTCAACTTCCTTTTCTGTAAGGATCATCTTCAAGTATTTTTTCCTCATTGGCTTGGCAAGTTTTGGGTTCTCCCAAGCTTGTTTCAGCCACCTGTGATTTGTTGATTTTCGACAAAAGTCTTGCACGGGACCCCTGGCCTCCCCCTTGATATGCTACTTAGAACAACATCCCAGAGTCTTAATTAAGTTCTTTTCCGACTCTCTAAAAAATTGAAAATATTGTCGAGTGAACTTGTATCTTTCACACTCGTTAAATGGATTTGAAAGGACGTCTATTTGGTGTAAGTTGAACCATTTTTCATACCAAGTAGACTAATTTCAAAAAAAAAACACTCTAGTCACCATTGGCTAGAAGATTTCTCGTGGGTATTGTTTTATACTTTTTCGGGCCTAGGGGACTAAATTTACGAAAAAGGACATTCTTTGGAGTTAAGTTGTAATTGCATTCCATTATCTTGCTTGCAGTATTGAGCCTATTGTCGGTTCCCGCTTTTTCGTTATAATCCTATTACCTCATCATTTTGCATCACTAGCCAAGCAGAGCCTTGTTTATATCATTTGCAGCTTGACACCCTATATCCTAAGAGAAAACATTCCCCCGAGTGTCCATGCCCCACATACACTTCCTTGCATTGAACATAGGTATGTTACACTATTTGGAGCTAGTCTATTACTCGCAACACTCATTTCCTCTCTTGTATCATAGCATTCATTTTCCTATGAAAAAACAAAAAAGACAGGCGGGAATATAATATTATCTCATATTGGTAGCAGTTGTGTCGCCTTTGAACAGAGAACACACTTTTGATTCCATTGTCATCCAAAGATTGGGTTTAGTATGACCTCAAGAAGCGGAGCTTGTTACTTAGAGTTTACTCCTCCGATTGGTTATTCTTCTAGTCCCTAAGGAGAGTTCATTGATGCCTCCTGCATCACGAAGTTTCATCATCAAGTCTATGCTGACTGAGTTATCCATATGTCTCATGCTCTTTTTCAAAGTATGTCTATAAGCCCGTGTCAACCATTTCTCAGAACTCTTGACTTTGCATGTCGGCCATACCCTCAGTGTGTCTCAAAATCACATGAAGTTGTAGTCCTACCGTGCAACCTGATCCTACTTTCATTATGGGTAGGCGACCTTGAACCCAACAATCGACATCTCCTTGTTGGTCGCTGACTCGGGGGTTTCCCTTGTGTTCGATGACAAGAAATATATTCACACATTGGGATTCGTGCAGTGTCTTGGATTCCATTAGTCTTATTGGTGGTTTCCTCTCCTTTGTCGACAATTTTCCTTATTGGTTGTTATTCAGAGGGTCTTTTTCGTGCACTAATTTCATTTTGTGCATGCGAAAGACGCACAGGGTCGTTGGTTTGTGAACATCCTCTTCATATGAGTTCCTCCAAATCATCAAGCTATTTCTTTGTACCTCCTGCTGACTAATGAGAGATGCCTTAATGCTCTCCTTTTGGCGGGTCTCATTCTATCGACTCCAAGTAAATATTCTGGAAACGAGGCCTAGAGTGCTATGAGTACCTAGAGGCTTGTAGTCATTAGTGGCAGGTTCTCCCACCATCGACATTTGGGAATACATCAATGTCTCATGATCGATGGATTCTTCAAGTGTTCGAACTCAACACCTTTATTCACACTTGTAAGAATGTACTTGGTGCCTTGATACCTACTTTCATTATTAGTAAGTTGTCTCGTGTTTGCTAACGGTATACATTAATGATCGGTAATCAAATGTAGTCTCATTGTGTTCGACTTCAACTCCTCTATTCACATGATGTAGAATTTCACCGTTGGCGGATCATGTAGAAGACATTCAGTTTATAGTGGCAACTTTCCTGAGTTGTTGTTGTCTTTCATTGGACCAATACCTATATGACTTCAGTGATCATGGGAGATCAAATTGTACTCCATTTTATACATATATCTTTAGATTGATTTTGAGACTGGTTTCCACTGGGGCATGGTCGTGACTATGATAGTCTATGGCATATGTCTACTTTGCATTACCTTTTCATGGCCATGAACAACTTTTTGGTATATTTCCACATGGATCTACAGTGTAATTCAAATTGGCATCCATGTGTACAAATTCATTATGAATTGTAATATTCTCATGAGAAACTAGCACTTCCAGTTGAGTCTCCATTACTTCACTTCTAGGAATTATAATGTATTTCATCCATTGGAGATATTCCTCTAACCTTACACATTAGGGGGCATCTGTTATAGCAAGTTTTGTCTCACCCCATGTGACTTTCTTAGAGGGTCTTTCCATTTCCCTATGCAGACTTGAAGTCCCTTGTTGTAACTTCCAGAGCCAAAAAATCATATTTTTTTACATATACGCACCCTACCAGTTAGACAATATGTGTATATGTAGGTTGCACCACTACAACCTGTGTACATCGACTTTCGTGCTCAAAATTAAAAATTGTGTCAGGTTTCCATGTCATGTCACGAGATCCATAATCCTTGACCTTCTATATACTGAAAACGTTCTAACTCGGCCCTTCAGTTACATTTGAAGGCTATAAATTGGGCCATATCCAAACCGTGGAAGGGGAGAGAATTCAACTTTTGAGAGCAAAGATACTCTAGTGAAATTTCACTTCACATTGAGTCTGCATCCCTTTATCCTTTAAAGTCTGAACACACTTTTTAGCCCCCAAGCTCTTTCTTTTTTTATGGAGAACCTCAATGTCTCCTTTATATGAGCTTTCATTTGATGGAGGATTGAAGTGGTGGAGGCCCAAATGGAGGGACTTAGTTTCTCGGTTCCGATGTGTGTCGACACAGAAGTTTGTCACTTATACACTTATGTTGATCATTTTTAATAGAAATACTTTTTTCTCATCCAATTGATATCTTGCAAATATTTGAATTATTCTTCCATGGGTGTATTTGTCATGAATGTTAATGGATTATGCTATCTTATATGCTAACATTATATAGTATCACCATATGCTTGTGTATCTTGGTTGTTGAGGACAAGTTGCATGTATAAAGATTTGAGTTGCGTGCTTGGTGGTCTTCATCTAACGTCTGGACGAGGTAGGCTCTTGATCTTGTCATGTTAGCATTTCATTTATATAGCATACTTGGGATTAGAGTTGATTTTTTCTTGTCATTTCGTCTGTTGTGGTTTACCCCATGCCATAGAGTGATTTTCCTCCTAACAGTGTTGGTTATTCACCCTATCACAACCTTTAGGGGTACCCTTAACCTATAACAATTGGGATTATTTTCCCTATCAAGAATGAACAAGGAATGGTTATTGCAAATCATAAGTAGAATTAGAAATAGTAGTGGGCCGATCAGTACCAATCGCAGGAGCAGGACCATTAGTTTTTTATCAAGGCTGAAAGAATAGCTGGGCTAGGGTGGGTTCATGGGAAAATAAGGTTGGGTGGGCGGGAGATAAAGAAAGCTTCGCTCCGAACCAACAAAAAGAAGTTTTTATTCAGAGTGAAAGATCTTTTACAACCTCCAGGTAAAGAGGGCTCTTGATTCTCCCTCCTTCCATTCTGAATCAAGTTTTGATCCAAATTCCCTTCTTTGTTCCGATCCTGAGGTACACCCACCTGGGAAACCAAACCTGGACTAGAGATAAATTGATCGCGATGAGTATGTGAGTATGCGAGTATGGACATACTCATCATATGCACATATTTCTTATTAGTGACATATCGATGGGCTCATGTGCGAACTTTGAGATCTGAACCCACCCAATTCATTTATCAATTCGAGTCTTTTCCCGGGGCGGAGGATCGTGGAAGCTCTTTATCTCAACTTGATGCTTACTAATCGATCGGGGTAGAGAGAGTAGTTTCATTCCATTTTTACTGCATCATTGACTGATTCTAATGAATTAATCAAATGAAATGCACTTAGATCCGACAAAGACAAACCATTGACCACATGTACATAAAATGTGACTAGTTGTATTTTTTTTTTTGCAGGAGGTGGTAAAACCTATCTCAGTTTTCAACCAATGACACTTAGCTTTTAGGGACTGCTACCCCAGGGTTGACTTCCAATCCTGCCACATGACTTTGGTTTTTTCAGCACCCTGAAATGTACACTTATTGGAAATGATCATAATTAATGAGCTTTTAATTGGGTTCATATGGTGGGAATATTCTTAATCCTCACATTAAATGAAAGATTGAAAGATTGTGTTTTGAAGGATTAAATTTCTTGCATGACAAAAGATGTTTGTTTGTCATTAAAAAAATAATTAAAATGATTAACATAGTAATGTTCACTTTAGTTTAAATGAAGGTGTTTTAATTTAAATGAAGGTATTTTACTAGCTTTAATTTTTTTCATATGCATTTATTTAAGTGCATTTAGGTTTTTTAAGAGGACACGGTCCTCTTCATTTTACTAGGTTTTCGTTCATCTGTAACACCCTGTTTCCCCCAATTTGTAATTTATCATAAAATAGGAATTACCATGCTAATGCATAAGGACAATGTAAATGTATTATTGTGTGAGTTGCCAATGACTGACTGTGGGGGTGAATCCTTGAAAGTACTGGCCATGATATCACTAGAGGAAGAATGCGAAAACTATAAGAGAGGGTTCATTATGACAAATAACCCCAAATTTCCCTTGATGAGGATGACAACCTCCTTCGGATCCCAAGGAGAGAAATTGGTTAATGAAGAAAGGACCAGTGGTTGAATTATCAACCACCCCCATGAATGGAAACATGGGTTGTCAGCCCGAAGTACCTCAGGGACCTACAGACCTAAGATTCCTTCTGACAGAAGGAGCAGGATAGGTTGGAAAACCTTCCAAGGTAAGAGGGATACACATGGGAGAGGAGACACCAGACGAAAAGAGCGTAAGCTCATAAGGGAGATGCTCCAACGAAATCATGAACTGAAGTCCGCGAGCTTGATGCCAAGGAGCATCTGAGAAACCTCACCGAGGCCATAACCGAGAGAGAAAGCTCTGAGTTACAGAGAACAAGACCCAAACAGAAGCGAAAATGGAGGAAGAACCCTCGAGAAGTGTGAGAATTCCCTGGTGATATCATGGCTTGGCATGGGGGTGGCCAGAGTGTTAAGAATGAATGCCTCTGTGCCTATGGTCAGGTGGAAGGACGAACACCCACAGTCAGTTGGTTGGCAAAAACCTGTAATAGATAAGCAATTTCCTACCCTGTGTAATTTAGCCGTAACTGTGTATGAATTGGTTATACTGCGTATGCCTTCAAGAATGTGAATGAATGCTTAATGGATATACTGTATCCCTTCTATTTCTGTATGATTGTATAATTAGGAAAGTAAGGAATTATATGGTTCAGACATGACTTGTTCTCATAAACTCTTGAGTTTTGTAGTGTCTTAAGCTAGAGCCATGAACTGTGAGCTCGTTGACCTTAGGCGTAATTTTATGTACGGTGGTTTACTCACCTAGTCGTTCTGAATCCCTTGGAGGACAGAGTTTTTTAATCCCATGAGAGGTAGTGCATATATGCACAGGCTCTCTGGGACCAAATAGAACCCCAGAACCCCTTGATGAAGGAGCGCAATAGTTGTGTTGAAGACTCTTCTAAGAGTCAAGTCCAGGAGAAAGAGCACAAAGCTCTCAAGTCCTCCATAGTTGACGAAGCTCAGGAAGGATAGTGAGTTTAAAATACCAAAAGAGAGTACCCTTTCATTTGCTAGATGAACGGACGAGATCCTTTCGGAGGATATGAGGTATGTCCCAACCGTTAGATTGGAGGAAGGAACGAAGGCGTTAATACCTCGACCCCTTCAGCCTTCGCAAGTAGCGACGTGATCCAGGACCATAGATCCAAGGATCTGTCGGAGCTCTATTGATCGTCGATCTTAACCCTTGCATAGGCAGGAAAGTGGACTCGACGAAGTCCTGAAAGTCCCAAAGTATTCAGAACTGTCCATCGACACAGGACACGTGGCTGTCGGTCGGTGTTTCGGCACCTGGGAAACCAGAGGGCAAGACCCCTCGTCTTCGCAAGTCATGAAATCTCGGTATATGAAACCCCTATGTTCTCTATGGATGAGTCGGTTTAGCGTGAATATTTTTTGGCGTTTTGGCACCCAGGAAAGCAGAGGGAAAGACCCCTCGTCTTCACAAGTTGCGAAATCCCGGTATACGAAACCCCGATGCGCTCTGTGGATGAGCCGGTTTAGCGTGAATAATTTTCGGCATTTCGGTACCCAGGAAACCAGAGGGCAAGACCCCTCATCTTCGCAAGTCGCAAAATCCTGATATACGAAACCCCGATGCGCTCTATGGATGAGCCGGTTTAGTGTGAATAAGTTTCGACATTTCGGCATCCAGGAAACTAGAGGGAAAAACCCCTTGTCTTCGCAAGTCGTGAAATCCTGGTATATAAAACCCCGACGCGCGATTAAGATTGAGTGTCTTTCAACACCCTTAAGCTCAGGAGGGATAGTGATCGTCAGATCCATATCAGCGAGGTTCGTTGATCTCAAACACGAAATCCCATATCGAAATTCAGGGAATGGAGTGACCAGTGGTTTGGGTCACTGCATTTCGAACTCCCGGTTACCGAAATCCCGATAAAGCAAGGACCGTCGGATCAGGGGGAGATTTGCAGTCGTCGATCTCATCGAAGGTAAGATTTCGGGTTTCGGGGTTTGAAGAGTCGAAAGACTTGACTCTCTTGCATCGCTGAGTCGCGAAATGCAAAAGGCGCCTCTTGGCTTGGCCTTTGGTCATAACCAACGATCACATGGAGGTGGATAAGGGAATAGCTAGCCTGCACTAGGCCCCTCGTAGGAATTCGGGGATTCTATCCCTTGAGGAAGAGAGAAAATTTTATTTTTTGTCGTAGTGGGTATGTGACAAATTGGTATCAGAGCATGGTTACAACACTTGGCCTTCTTGGGCTCATGTACAAGTCGCGTAAGGAGATATTGTTATCTGCATTTTCTCTTTAAGGAGAAGGACTGCAGAATGAAACTGTAATTTGGGAATTTCTACAGAATTCCAGCAAAGGAATTATATATTTCCTTTGTCAAAATGATAACTACTCTTATAGGAGTAGGGATGCACTGATCAATATTATTGATAAGACCTGAGTATGAATAACAGAGGTGGAATAAATTGTGCTATGAAGTTGCACGAGCCAGAAAAGGGACATGAACTGAGTTGTTCTGTTATAGTGTGACGATGGCTACCTACTAAAGAAGGTAGAGTCTCTTGCAATTGAGATGGTTGGTTAGGTAGGAATTAAGATCCTCATGAAGAACTCCTTCATGATTTAGGAAATCTGGTAAGGACTGGTAAGATCCTTAGAAAGTTATAATTATTGTATTATTAAAAGACTAAACCCTGAGCATATAACTCCTCACGATTGAGAGGAATGATGAAAATATGTAGTGTCAGATTATTTGACCTATAATGGTTAGAATCGACCACAAGGATAATCTGTTTAAACAAGATTAAGAGGAGTCCTTTGGGACTATTGCTAATTCCCAAGAGTGACCCTTGTTGGTTTTTCCCATAAAGAGAGGGTAACATCCGTATGAGTTATGACTATGAGATTAGTCCTGTAAGTAACTTGAAAGCTCAGAAAAGATAGCGGGCAAATTTTGTATGCCGAGTGTGCATTTAGAGCACAAGGAGTGCATATAGAAACAAGCTTGTGTTAAAGTTTGAAAGCTCCAGAGGTTGAACATAGAGGTTGATTCTAGAAGAGTTGATGCCAAGTTCGTGGCTGGAAGTCATTGAAAATTTGAACGAATGGTGGAATTCTCGGAGGGAGGAATACCGAAATTCCGTGAACCGTTAGATCTAGTAGATCAGCGAAGAAGATAAGGATGATAACCTCTCATCACTCACAAACTCAGGAGGAATAGTATCCGTTAGATTGGAATCAATGAGAGTCGTTGATCTAGAGCTTCGAGGTTTCGGCTATTGGGAAAATAGAAGTGAAGACTTTCCCAAAGTCGCACAAGGTAAATCATCGATTCAATCAGGGTCGTTGGTTAGCGGATGACCTGAACCGTAGATCCGGTGTAATCGGATCTTCGGAAGTCAGAGGTATAGAAGTCAACAGGCAGAGTTTTGAGAACTTTCTTGTCATGAAATCCCGACATCCAACCTGAGCCGTTGGATCGAGACAGGCGATGGATCATTGATCTGACGCATACACATTTTGGGGATTCGAAATCGGGAGTTAGGAGGTGAATACTCCGCCAGAATCCTGAAAGGTGGAAAGCCGGGATTTGATTAGAACCGTTGATTGGCAGAGAGATCTGGATCGTGGGATCCAGGTTGCAGGACCCTCGTGGATCAAAATTTTGGGAAACGGTGGAGCATTGTCCATGGATTCACCGAAACACGGGATCTTGATGCGTGTCTAGGAGGTTACCACAGGTTCCGAGCGAAGGGTCATGTGAATAAAAGAGTCGAGAAAACCCTAGCCTCGGTCTTTTGGGTTTTCAGATTTCGGGGATCGAGGAACCAGAGTTCCTTGCAACAGGAATCCCAAAATCGTGAAATGCGAAGCACCTTTTAGTTCGGATCGTGATCACCGTCGGTGGTCACGTGAGGAGAAGGCATGAACTAGTATGATGAATACTTAGCTGTGTTCAATTGTACTTGAGTGCATGAGTTCAATGCATTGTGAAGCTTCATAATAGGAAGCCTGATACCGGTAAGGTATGAATGATATTAAACGTGCAAGTAATTCACATGTATGATGTAAGAGTATAAGTATACTAGAGGCCCAATATGATTGCCCTAGTGAGTGAAACGTGAAGCAAGTATTGCTCTTGTCCAGATTAAATGAATACTATGGAGGCATAGCTGACTCCATTCTGGGGAGTCATGAAAGTTCTGTTCCAAATAATAGCCTGAGGGGAATGTATTCCATTTCCTCAGGAAGTA
>SNQJ01S0034064.1:36216-49297 GCA_010110895.2 Picea sitchensis | reverse complement strand
AGAAGACTAACAACTGAATATTGACCATTCTGATAACCGAATGGAAGTGTGTAGGATGCACATGTTCATGATTCATTATGAGCAAAGAGTTTCTATTAAAGCATGTTGCGGTATCCCAAAAAGGGTTAGGTTGAGGCCTAACCAAGGCGGCTCAAGGAAAAGAGCAGGAAGATCCCAACAGGGAGTAGAATTGCAAAAGTAAAGAAGAGACAGTGAGACCTTAGAGATAACTCGACTAGGCTGAGCTCTAGCCCTGGCAGTGTAGAAAGAGTTGGAAGAAGGGGAGAGTCCCCAATTCTTTCCTCGTTGAGTATTATGTTTTCTCTTCGATGAGAAATTTGGTATGCCAATGAAAGTAAAAAGGTTTTGACACATAGTGATAAGGATTGTATTGTTGAAGATGCAATCAAAATTTATTTGGGTTGCACTTGTGGAAACATTTGAAGATAATATGATGAAGTGCATGAAGATATGCTAGGACATTTTGAGGATGTTTATGAATTCAAATGTTATGATACATGCATTTGGTTTAATATTACGAATAATATAATTGTGACTCTAATGATGCATGATATGTATAGAAAGGAATTGGAGTTATTGAGGAAGACAATTGCCAAAGACAGGCAACCTCAAGTAGAGGATGACTGGGAGAAGGCTGTGGCTGAAAGATTGTTGACAGGACTGTGAAAATCCTGCTAAAGCACTATTGATGAGGTATAGATCAAAAAGAGTGTGCTAGTAGCCAAGAACAGGTATAAAAATGTTCATGCTTATGTGGCTCAGGGTATGAAAGGATTCGGGTGAGAACCCCTTCAGAAATATTTTATTGTCTCATGTTATGCATGAAAATTGAAAGGGAAGTGGTATGCCATGGATACCCAAGTAGGGTATGATTCAGGAAGGAGAACCTGAATGATGGAGGCGTGAACCTCTGGTAGTAAAGACCGATTGTAACCCTCGGAAGAATTCATGAACTGATGTTTCATGAACACACAGACCAATCAAGGAACGATTGGAAACAAAAGTGCTCATAGATAGCACGTTGCATGGAATTACTTCAAGGAAATGCATATTTGCATAAAGGACAGACAATGGATTTCCCATTGAGGAAGGAGGACCTTCCAACATTTCTACTCACATTGTATAGGTGTTAGAGAAAACCAAATTTGGGTGGCCATGAGTGTTGGCACCCTAGTTATTAATGAAGGCATAATGCTTGGGTGCATTCATGCGAAACTTTTAAGTTTCATGTGTACTAATTTTGGCTCGTGATCGGCCTATAGCAGGAAGCATGGTCCTTCACTGACGCGGACGCCACCTCTACCTCGGAAAAGTCTCTGCGCGACCTCCCGGTCCTAAGGATCGTTCGCTCTATTTCATGAGCTGAAGTGGCTCCTTTGATTCCCTGCTGGAATCTCTTCTAAATTGATCCACGGGTCCTTCGGGAAGCTCCCCTGTGCGAACGACACTAGGCGCAAGCTCCACCTTTCCCAAGCGACCACAACACTATGACCACGAGCCTAACCCAAGGTCTCTTGTCACAACTCGCCTCTCGCGAGTTTGTGAGTCGAAGCTCTTGACTCCTCCTGTCCAATCCCACGATATCCGATATCGCGAGACGAGTATAAGTCCTTCCCTTGTCAGCGCCCTCTGCGCGAGACCACCAGCAAGGCTTAACACTAGCACTTCTCGCCTTTCGCCACTTCGCAAGTAGAAAGGTTGGACTTTCGTCCATTTATCTTACGAACCCCCAAGACACGAAAAGTCAACGGGTTGTTGACTCTCTTCAATGAACAACGCGTGTCCGTTTGTCTATTCTATGAGCCCACCTTGCGATTCTGCCATGTGTTCCTTACGCTCCACTTCACACTTCGCGCCACTTTTCTCCCCAAAGTGTTGTCTCCTTTGTATTACGACACCCGAAGTGCCAAGATCCCAAACTCCTCGATGTACCTAAGCGCCAAACTGCCGAATTTTGACACGTCATCTACGTGGTCCCACAATGGAACTTTTCACCCCTTCAGGACTTCACTTTTCACAACCTAGAGTACCCAACCTTTGGGATCTCACCTCATGAACCTCTGAGTTTGCGATATCTCCAGATCTCTGCCACCTGTCCTCCTCAGAAGGACGACCCCAATCTTCTCGCCACTTCACGATTTCGCGACTTGGAGCGCCCAACCTTTGGGCTCTCACCTTGCGAACCTCCGAGTTCGCGAGATCCCTTGATCTCTGCCACCTGTCCTCCTCAGATGGACGGCTACAATTCTCTTGCGACTTCGCTACTCATGAAGTCAAGAGACTTCCTTCTTTGACCTCCGATGTCCGAATCCCCGATATGGGTGATCTCGTGACACATGTCCGCTCCTAACGAAAGACTCAGATCCTTTCTCCCTTTCGGGACTTTTGCTTCCGCCTGCGAGGGCTTAAACCTCGAGAAACTCTAGACAGATCCAACGAATGTCGGATTATTCACTCAATATCTTACGGTTCATATCCTCTCGCCTGTGTGCTTCTCTGCTACTTCCTGGACATGGAAAACCAACGGTCCAAATCTCTTCTCCTCAGCCTGATCTGATGGTTGTTGTGCGCCCTCCTGAGCTTCTGTTCTTTCTTCTAACACTTGGAATAATTCCAAATGTCTAAGGCCTTAACTTTGGATTCTTTTCCCTGCAAGCTCTTCGCCTTGAGTCTCGCTTGCGCGTACAAAAACGCCACTCCTCCTGAGCTTTAAAAACTCTGAACTCTTCAAGGAGTTTTGTAGCCTCTGCACTCCTTGCAGCTACAGCTTTGTGCGTAAGAGAACTCTCCCTCCTGAGCTTGACCTTCTCTAGAAACTTAAGAGGTTTCCACGACTCCTGCACTCCTTGCAGAGTCTCTGCACGCATGAGGTGCTATCCCTTCTGAGCTTACTCATGAACTCATATCTCTAAGGAACTAAGTCCCTTTTTCCTTTCTCCCTCAAATGGAGAATTCAGATGCCCTCTTGGCTATCTCTCTTCTCAAGCAACCTTTTGCTGAGTGTTTCAGGGTGTTCAACAACCCCGCGAAGATCCTTCTTCCTGGACTCTCCTACTAATTCCAGAACTCAAGGAGTTCTTTTCTCCTCTTGTGCCTGTCTGCACACCTACTCAATGCCCACCTAGCAAAGTATCTTCTTACAGAACATTCAACAGTTTTTTCCCCTTCTATGCGCCCTATGCACCTGCTCAATGCCCTCCTGGCAGAGCTCTCATAATCCTTAGTGATTCTTGTTCTCCTGTCTGAACTCACGGTAGAGTTATTCTCAATGCATCACTATGCATATGCTCAATGCCCACTTGGTAGAGCTCTCATAATCCTTAGTGATTCTGACTTCAATCTGAACTCACAGTAGAGTTCTTCTCCTATGCACTCCGTGCGCTGGCTCGATGCCCTCCTAACAGAGCTTCACAGAACTCCTCAGAGATTCTGTCTGCAACTGTGTTTTCTCATACACAGCCTTGCCTCCAAGGTATTCAACAAACTTGAGGTCTTCCTCCCGAGTTGTTGATTTCAGTTTCTGTGCCCACCTGGCACGCCTCTGTTTGAACCCACAGAATTCAGAAATACACCCTCTGTGCACGGCTATCAGAACCCACAGTGTTCTGTCACACTCTCATGGTGTGAAGCCTCAAAGACCTCTCAAGCCTGAAACCAAACACACTCCTGCAAATGCAAGACTACAACATACATTCACAGCATAATTTGAACACACATAGACATTCATTCAACACAGAAAATATGCAGGAAAAACTGTTGTTTGTATTAAATGGCAAATGCCTGTTTTTACAAGGTGTTCCTGAGCATGAACTATATCAAAGTCTCCGCTCTTCTCTTCTCTTCTCTATGCTAACTTCTTCAAAATGAGACCCCAAAAGATCTTTTACCTGAGGGGGCTCTTCGAGATCTTCCCTCCAATCTACCTACCCTATTCAATGGCATTGAAAGGGATGTCTAGTCCACAAATCGGATCTAGATCTCAACCTTACAAAACATTAAAGGCCTATCTACCTACAACCTGTGCAAAGGCACGGCTTCACGACTCAATAGCCTAAAACATTTAATTACATTCATTCAAATTTTAAATGAGGACTACGCCTCTCTTCAACACGCGATTTGAATTCGCTGACGTGGCTGGCTGGCTGGCTAGTTGACGTGGAGAGATGCTCCTGCATCATACTCCTCAGCTGCAAAATTCATGAGCTCCTGCTCATGAGCTTCCCATCTCAGCTGTTGAAATCCTCCTGGATCCCAAACAAATTCCTGGAGCTGTTAATCTGCTGCATCTCTTTGCTGTTGCTGCTACTTCTTCTGCTTCTCTGCTCAACTTCCCCTCGCTGACAGTTTCTGCTGACCTGATCATCAACTCCCTGATATCCTCGATCACTTCGCCCAGATGCTCCAGTGGCTGGCTCTTCTCATGCAGTCTCCTCGGCTGCAAAATTTTTCTGCAATTGGGTAGATCACCATGATCTCCCATGCTATCTTCTTCATCTTCTGTGGCCTTAACTTGCCACCCTGCTGTGAAGTTCAACTCTGCAGTCTTCATCACCTTTTCAGCTCCCTGGCTGAAATCTCTGAGCGATTCCTCATAATTCTCCTTTGCCAATACCTGCTCATGGCAGTCACCTGTTGGCTCTAGATTGTTCAGCCAATCCTCTAGTATCTCTAGCTCCATCTCCCATGGAGTGATCAATCTACCTGCCTGCTCTTTTTCTTCTTCTGTTGCTAGCTTCAGTGCTGCAGCTTCCTGGCTAAAAGCATTGACCCACTCCTCAGAATGCTCATTCTTTTCTTCTTCTTCTGCTTGGGTAACTTCGGATATCTACTCCAATGCTTCTCTGACAGTCTCAGCTAGTTGTCCTGCTTCTATTGTTGCTGCCTCAACATCTGCAACGCAGACTTATTCCTCCTCTTGGGCAAATGGTAGGAATATCTGAATTTCCCCAACCATTAGAAGATTCACCTGATCTTCCTCTTCTGTCAGCTGCATCTGCTGATCCAAACTCCCCTCTGAGTTTGTGAGACCCTCAGATAGTCTAATCTTCTTATCCCTGCCCACCTAGCAATATGGGATTTCTTTGTTGCTTCCCTGACAGACTATGAGATCAACTGATCCCATCTCTGTTCGCTTTCCCACCTGGAAATTTGGAAACCTTCTGCTGCCCTCCTGGCAGTCCATGAGATCCCGCAACGATCTCAATCCATTGCCCACCTAGCAATGTGAAATTCCCTGGCTTTCCTTATGATAGTCTGTGAGATCTCGCAGTGATCTCAACTCATTTCCCTCCTGGCAATTGAAAATTTCTTCTCTGTCTTCTTGGCAGTGCTTGAGATCTTTAGCTGATCCCAATTCATCTTCAGCATCACTGAGATTTCTCCCAGTCTCTGGTTCACATATCTGAACCCTTTTCTCTGGTCTGTTGAGGTTTTCAGCAGGCCTCAACCACCATTTTAACAGCTTACACTATCTTTTGACCATCAACTCTGGGCTTTTATTTCCAGTGTATCTTCGGCCTTCAGTAGCCATCTTGTTGTCCCTGTCTGCTCTCCTGGCAAACCTGCTGCTCATCTGCAAGCAATCATTCACAGAGTCTCCAGCACTCTGTCTTCCTCTTTCTCCTTCTGTCTGCGATATACAAACAGAATTCATGCTCTGATACCACACTGACACAGACGCCACCCCTGCCTCGACAGAGTCTCTGCGTGACCTCTTGGTCCTAAGGATCGTTCGCTCTATTTCATGAGCCGAAGCGGCTCCTTCGATTCCCTGCTGGAATCTCTTCTAAATCGATCCACAGGTCCTTTGAGAAGCTCCCCTGTGTGAACGGCACTAGGCGCGAGCTCCACCTTTCCCAAGCGACCAAAACGCTATGACCACGGGCCTAACCCAAGGTCTCTTGTCACAACTCGCCTCTCACAAGTTCGCGAGTCGAAGCTCTCGACTCCTCCTGTCCAGTCCCGCGATATTCGAGATCGCGAGACAGGTATAACTCCTTCCCTTGTCAGCGCCCTCCGCGCGTGACCACCAGCTAGGCTTAACACTAGCGTTTCTTGCCTTTCCCCACTTCGCAAGTCAAAAGGTTGGACTTCCGTCCCCTTATCTTACGAACCCCCGAGACACGAAAAGTCAATGAGGTGTTGACTCTCTTCAATGAACAATGCGTGTCCGTCTGTCTATTCTACGGGCCCACCTTGCGATTCTGCCACGTGTTCCTTACGCTCCACTTCGCACTTCACCACTTCACCACTTCGCTCCCCGAAGTGCTGTCTCCTTTGTATTACGACACCCGAAGTGCCAAGATCCCAAACTCCTCGATGTACCTAAGTGCCGAACTGTCAAATTTTGACATGTCGTCTACGCGGTCCCACAACGAAACTTTTCACCCTTTCGGGACTTCGCCTTTCACAACCTAGAGTACCCAACCTTTGGGTTCTCACCTCGTGAACCTCCGAGTTCGAAAGATCTCCAGATCTCTGCCACCTATCCTCCTCAGATGGATGGCCTCGATCTTCTCGCCACTTTGCAATTTCGCGACTTGGAGCGCCCAACCTTTGGGCTCTCACCTTGCGAACCTCCGAGTTCGCGAGATCCCTTGATCTCTGCCACCTGTCCTCCTCAGATGGATGGCTGCGATTCTCTCACGACTCATGAAGTCAAGAGACTTCCTTCTCTGACCTCCGATGTCCAAATCCCCGATATGGGCGATCTCGTGACACATGTCCGCTCCTAACGAACGACTCAGATCCTTTCTCCCTTTCGGGACTTTTGCTTCCGCCTGCGAGGGATTAAACCTCGGGAAACTCTAGACAGATCCAACGAATGTCGGATTATTCACTCAATATATTACGGTTCATATCCTCTCGCCTGTGCGTTTCTCTGCTACTTCCTGGACATGGAAAACCAACGGTCCAAATCTCTTCTCCTCAGCCTGATCTGATGGTTGTTGTGCGCCCTCCTGAGCTTCTGTTCTTTCTTCTAACACTTGGAATAATTCCAAATGTCTAAGGCCTTAACTTTGGATTCTTTTCCCTGCAAGCTCTTTGCCTTGAGTCTCGCTTGCGCGTACAAAAACGCCACTCCTCCTGAGCTTTAAAAAATCTGAACTCTTCAAGGAGTTATGTAGCCTCTGCAGTCTTTGCAGCTACGGCTTTGTGCGTAAGAGCACTCGCCCTCCCGAGCTTGACCTTCTCTGGAACCTTAAGAGGTTTTCACGACTCCTGCACTCCTTGTAGAGTCTCTGCACGCATGAGGTGCTATCCCTTCTGAGATTACTCACAAACTCAGATCTCTAAGGAACTGAGTCCCTTTTTCCTTTCTCCCTCAAATGGAGAATTCAGATGCCCTCCTGGCTATCTCTTTGCTCAAGCAACCTTTTGCTGAGAGTTTCAGGGTGTTCAACAAACCTACGAAGATCCTTCTTCTTGGACTCTTCTACTAATTCCATAACTCAAGGAGTTATTTTCTCCTCTTGTGTCTATCTACACACCTACTCAATGCCCACCTGGCAGAGTATCTTCTTACAGAACATTCAGTAGTTCTGTCTCCTTCTGTGCGCCCTATGCACCTGCTCAATGCCCTCTTGGCAGAGCTCTCAGAATCCTCAGTGATTCTTGTTCTCTTGTCTGAACTCACAGCAGAGTTCTTCTCAATGCATCACTATGCATATGCTCAATGCCCACTTGGCAGAGCTCTCAGAATCCTTACTGATTCTGACTTCAATCTGAACTCACAGTAGAGTTCTTCTCCTGTGCACTCCTTGCGCTGGCTCGATGCCTTTCTGGCAGAGCTTCACAAAACTCCTCAGAGATTCTGTCTGCAACTGTTTTTTCTCATACACAACCTTGCCTCCAAGGTATTCAACAACCTTGAGGTCTTCCTCCCGAGTTGTTGATTTCAGTTTCTGTGCCCACCATGCCTCTGTCTGAACCCACAGAATTCAGAAATGCACCCTCTGTGCATTGCTATCAGAACCCGCAACGTTCTGTCACACTCTCATGGTGTGAAGCCTCAAAGACCTCTCAAGCCTGAAACCAAACACACTCCTGCAAATGCAAGACTACAACATACATTCACAGCATAATTTGAACACACATAGACATTCATTCAACACAGGAAATATGCAGGAAAAACTGATGTTTGTATTAAATGGCAAATGTCCGTTTTTACAAGGTGTTCCTGAGCATGAACTATATCAAAGTCTTCGCTCTTCTCTTCTCTTCTCTATGCTAACTTATTCAAAATGAGACCCCAAAAGATCTTTTACCTGAGGGGGCTCTTCGAGCTCTTCCCTCCAATCTACCTACCTTATTCAATGGCATTGAAAGGGTTGTCTAGTCCACAAATCGGATCTAGATCTCAACCTTACAAAACATTAAAGGCCTATCTACCTACAGCCTGCGCAAAGGCACGACTTCACGGCTCAATAGCCTAAAACATTTAATTACATTCATTCAAATTTTAAATGAGGACTGTGCCTCTCTTCAACACGCGATTTGAATTCGCTGACGTGGTTGGCTGGCTAGTTGGCTGACGTGGAGAGATGCTCCTACATCATGTAGTAAGAATGAATGAAAATGAATAGGCCATGTGGTGGAGAGGTTGGTTAAGTTCCAACACACCATGGCCAAGAACCTGTCATAAAGTGTGACAAACTTGAAATCAATGCAAGGGTGCATTGGGTATGAATGTAGCCACAAAAGTTGCCGCATTCATTAAAATCAATTGATATCCAAATCACATTTTGAAAATTTGGTAGGCTAGAATGATGCATAGAATGAAATTCCAGGGAGGAAAGGGTCTTGGATATGGCAGTGTTGTAGGTCCATAAGGAAGACCGATTGCCTGCTGAGCCAAATTGCAAGGAATGGTTTTTCCTTTTTGAGAAAGTAATTTAATTGTCAAGTATGCACAATTCTGAAATTGTTGTGACGATGTTGTAAAGGTGCAATAAAATGTATATGCATGGAAAAGCTAACAAGTTGTTTGGCCGATTGAAGTTGACAGTGCAGGAAGCAAAGGGGTCGTGGATATGGCAACATTGTAAGCCCATAAGGAAGACCGATTGCCTGCTAAACCAAACTGCGAGGAATGGAAGAAAGAGTCTTGGATATGGCAATGTTTTAAGTCCATAAGTGAGACTGATTTCCTGCTGAGCTAAAATGTTATGGGAAAGAAAGTCCCATGCTTGTGAAGTTGGTTTCGTACAAAACATATCTGAAAATAAAAGAAGAGATTGGAAAAATCTGTGGGTGACAGATTTGCAATAAAAATTCTGAAAGTTGGAATTTATAATGATATCTCACGAATGTTGTATACCTGTGACACAGGTGAGGAGAAAAGATCTATCCAGAAGGAACAGATGAAGGCTGTCAAAGCTGAAGATGATGAAAAAAGGCTACTACTGAGCCATGAAAACCCCGTGATAAGCCATGATCGCCTGAAAATTATTGTGTTGAGGTAACATATGCCGGAGGTATGCCTCGACAGAGAAAGTTTGAGGGACGCCTTGACTGTAAGACTCGATAGAGTCTTTAAAATTTTCCTGTGCGAGAAAACCTTGGCAGGGCAAGATGGATCACCCGAGGGACTGTATAATACTAAAGGGGATTCCTGAGCCTGGGCCTGGAGGGTGAGTGACCGCAAGGAAGAGGAGACCTTAATAATTCTTATAAACTATTGGGATCATGCACACAGTGGGTAGTTTCCTATGTGGAAAAACCTTGGAAAGGAAGATGAAATCATGATAGCTCTTTTGAACTATTGAATTGGAATCATGCACCCAATGGGCACGTCAAGGAAAACGATGAGCATGGATAACAAAACTACCATGTGGATACAGATCCACAAACTGCACAGATAAGTTTTGTGCTAAGATTATGAAAATTTCCTTTTTAATTTTGAACAATAGTAAGATGTTTTCGCACAAAATTGTGATTAATGTGCTTGTTGTCCAAGAATTATTGAAGGCAGATGAAGAAGACTAAGATCCTGAAAGAGGACTTGACCGAGGATGAAGGTCAAGACTTCTGAAGTGGCTGAATGAGAAAGGCATGACAAGTGTTTTTTTTTTATAAAGAACATCGAGGACGGTGTTCCTTTAGGGGGNTTGTAACACCCTGTTTCCCCCAATTTGTAATTTATCATAAAATATGAATTACCATGCTAATGCATAAGGACAATGTAAATGTATTATTGTGTGAGTTGCCAATGACTGACTATGGGGGTGAATCCTTAAAAGTACTGGCCATGATATCACTAGAGGAAGAATGTGAAAACTATAAGAGAGGGTTCATTATGACAAATAACCCCAAATTTCCCTTGATGAGGATGACAACTTCCTTCGAATCCCAATGAGAGAAATCAGTTAATGAAGAAAGGACCGGTGGTTGAATTATCAACCACCCCCATGAATGGAAACATGGGTTGTCAGCCCGAAGTACTGCAGGGACCTGCAGACGTGAGCTTCCTTCTGACAGAAGGAACAGGATAGGTCGGCAAACCTTCCAAGGTAAGAGGGATACAGACGGGAAAGGAGACACCAGACGAAAAGAGCATAAGCTCGTAAGGGAGATGCTCCAGCGGAATCACGAACTGAAGGCCACGAGCTTGATGCCGAGGAGCATCTGAGAAATCTCGTCGAGGCCATAACCGAGAGAGAAAGCTCTGAGTTCCAGAGAACAAGACCCAAACAAAAGAGGAAACAGAGGAAGAACCCTCGAGAAGTGTGAGAATTCCCTGGTGATATCATGGCTTGGCACGGGGGTGGCCAGAGTGCTAAGAATGAATGCTTCTGTGCCTATGGTCGGGTGGAAGGACGAACACCCATAGTTAGTTGGTTGGCGGAAACCTGTAATAGATAAGCAATTTCAGCGTATTAACATGTTAATACCCGAGAAACCATAGAGCAGGACCCCTCGTCTTCGCAAGTCGCGAAATCCCAGTATACGAAACCCTGATGCTCTCTGTGGATGAGCCGGTTTAGTGTGAATAAGTTTCGGCGTTTTGGCATCCAGGAAACCAGAAGGCAAAACCCCTCGTCTTCACAAGTCGCGAAATCCCGGTATACGAAACCCCAATGCACGATTAAGATTGAGTGTCTTTCAACACCCTTAAGCTCAGGAGGGATAGTGACCATCAGATCCAGATCAACGAGGGTTGTTGATCTCAGACACGAAATCTCATATCGGAATTCAGGGAATGGAGTGACCAGTGGTTTGGGTCGCTGCATTTCGAACTCCCGGTTACCGAAATCCCGATACGGCCAGGACTGTCGGATCAGGGGGAGATTAGCAGCCGTCGATCTCATCGAAGGTAAGATTTCAGGTTTCGGGGTTTGAAGAGTTTAAAGACTTGACTCTCTTGCATCGCTGAGTCGCGAAATGCGAAAGGCGCTTCTTGGCTTGGCCTGTGGTCATAACCAACGATCACATGGAGGTGGATAAGGGAAGAGCTAGCCTGCGCTAGGCCCCCCTATGAATTCAGGAATTCTATCCCTTGAGGAAGAGTGAATTTTTTATTTTTTTTGCTGTAGTGGGTATGTGACATCATCTGTGAGTGGGCCTATGTAGGTGAGTGCTCCACCTTCTTTACCAGCGACCTCTGTTTCTACTTGCTAGCTCTGCATGCCAGCGCATCATGGGGTGAGTGCTCCACCTTCTCTCCTTGCGTTTTTACTTGGTGCATGCCTACGTGTACCATTTCTGCCTGCCTGTGTTTTTACTCGTTCACTTTGTGCGTATACTGTGCTTAAGTTTTTACTCGCTCGGTCACTCTGCTGGCTTGTCTTTTTACTTTCGCTCATTTTACATTTAGCGTTCTCAAGCAGTTTGTATTTCTTCCCTTTTCATTTCTAACCAGATGCCCAGTTGGAGGAAGGCAGGAGCATAGAGGAGCAGCATCAATCATTTAGAGCAAACAGGTTAGCAAATGTTTAATTTTCTGATTATACAAAATACCCACCATTAATTTTTAAAATCAATTTACTGAAAAAAGATATTACGCTCTCTCATATAATTTCATATTTGGATTCAGTATGAAATCAATTAACATTTCATATTTGGGGTGGGGCTCTTTGCCAGATCTCACGAATGCGCATTACCGTTTTCTGCTACTATCAAAGTTTCCGTCGTCGCATTACCCATGTTTTGATTGATCGCGAATCTCTTGCATCAGAAGCATTGGTCGGTTGCGTGAGTTTTGGTTTTGGATCAAATCTATTGATATGTCAATTCAAAATTGGTTTAAGCTATCGACTTTGGATTTGGTACCCTTATTTGTTTTTCTTAAATAGTTCACGGCTATTTTTATTTACTCTGAATTGATTTAAGTTATCCACTTTAATTTGTTTTTCTTAAATAGTTTACTGCATTTTTTATTTACTGTGTGTAGGGTTTTACCATCATTAATTATATTTGTGAGTTGATTTTTTTTTTTTAATTTTAAATTTAATTTATTTTTTAATATATTATTTTATATTAAATTTAATTATTTAATTTTTTATTTTTTTTATGTTTAATTTGAATTTGAATTAATATATGATTTTGACATTTATGTTCATCTTAAGAAAATTGTTTTAGGGTTTTAGCCCTTATAAATAATTCAAAAAACTTAATTGTCATTCTAAAGGTAGGGCAGGGCAGGTTTACAAATGCGTCGTCCTCAACTATGAAAGGCTGGGTTGAGTGGAACCAGTTTTCCGTATCTTCCGCGTCAAACAGCTGGCTTCAACGGACGGTCCAGGTAAGCAGCACTCGGCATTCCTTGCGATCTTCATTTTGTTTTACTGTTTCTGGGTTTTGAAATGCATCTAACGGATCTTATTGACGTTTCTACCCAAACAAGAGCGAGCGAGTATCGTGAGCGGACGTGAATACAATTTCTGTATATGGTTGTTGATATAACTAGCATAGCAGTTAAATAGTTGCTGGTGAACGCTGAAAGGTTGATAAGATGAAACTAATCCTTAAAAGAATATATTAAATTTTATTATTGATTAACAAATAAATGGTTGAGTTTCATTTATCTGGTGTTAATATTTTAATTTCTGTTAATCACTTA
>SNQJ01S0034064.1:24917-35678 GCA_010110895.2 Picea sitchensis | reverse complement strand
CTATCATCCATCTATCCCTCCTTATCAGAACCAATTAAAGTTCTATTACATTTAAAATACACAATTTATTTCCATTGTTAACAATTCTTCTAAAATTTTAACCAGATTTTAAACAAAATTAATCAAGATTTGCTCGACAGAAAACCACTTACAGATGCTATTCCAAGTCCATGGACAGAAGTCAGAAAACATGCTGTTCCAAGTCCAGTGTCATAAATCAGAAAACGAGTTGTTTTAATGAGATATCTCTGTCGCTACCTTTAATCAAATACACAAGAAATCTGAGGCATGTCCCATGACTGACAGCTCTAGAAGAAAATATAAAATTAAAAAAGACTAGCAGTGGCAGACTGATTGCAGAGTCATGGTCTGCAGACTTGGTTGTTTTTTGCTGGCCACATTGAGCACGTTATAACAAGAGAATCGACTTTGACAGCAATGGTTATTGGCCGGCATCAATACGGTGGGCCTTCAAGGCCATCAAAGCCACTGGAAGGTTATTTACTTGGGTTAGGTTTGAAATTTGGAAACCATTCTTACCTGTCAGTTTGATTGTTTTAACACCATGAACAACAGACCCATTTAACTAAAGTAGATTGCCCATATTTGATTACCGGAAGTGAATGCTGTTCACGATATTTGGACGTAAAATTCTTTATACGACACTAAATGCCGGTTCTGCGCCGATTCGAGAGTAGATTGTGTCCCGTCTATATGCGATTCTTCTTCTGATGATATTTATAACAATAGGTCGCCATGTGGCTTTGCCTTTATGGAGGGAGCATGGAAAGCTTGCAAGTTAAGCAAAGAACGTTCGAAAAGTTTCTGGTTTGACGATTCGATCGGCTGTCCGCCGAGGCCAATGTGAATGCAGCTTGCTATTGATAGTAACTAGTTATGATAAAAATAGACCGTCCAACTAAAGGGTAGGCTCAAGTTTTCATTTTGTTGAAGATTTTGATATGATATCAACAGCTACATTATTTGATTTGGTGTGAAGAAAGATAAAATAAGTAGTTTAATTGTTTTAAGTTTTGAATTATAATTTTGTAAGAGTTTTTCAGCGTATTGAATTTATTTTTGAAATTAAAAATGAAATTTAAACAACAAAAAAATTGTGATTTTGTATAGATTTATATTGATGGATTCTATGGTTTTGTTAGCTTTAAAGAGGAGACAAGGTATCATCCCTCAAAGAGTGACTTGATGATATGGTTGATGGGTTCCTTCTCACTTTATTTTATTCATGTTAACAAATTAGTTTTTATATAAATATTTGAGATTTTTTGTTTTATTTTGCTATTATAATTTTTTATAATTCAAATACATGTTTTTGTAAGTTAATGATATTTCTCATTAAGTGTTAGTGGCGATGCAAACATAAAAAAACATGAATGGAATTTGAATATGGTCTAAAAAAAAATGAAATGCATGAAATTGAATTAGGTTTTTGATATGTAATTTTTTTTATTTATAGAATTTGTGTATGACCATGTGATATTTGAGTGGTATGTTATTTATCTATGCAAAATATAATGCATATGTTTCTCTTAGTGTACATGTTGAGTACCTAAATGATGGACTTTTATTTAAAACACTTGTAGAATTATAGAGAACACATTGTTCTTGTGCATGACTACTTTTTCAAAATTTATATTGTTATTCTTATATATATTTTTAAATTATGAAAATCATTATATCCTTGAAATTACAAGTCATTGCTTTAATGCAAGGTATGCGAATCTTAATATAATAATAATAATAATAATAAATTATACTGTAAATCTCGGTTTGTACTAATGCAACATATACTTATTATAAAAATGGTTAAGGCAATGAAAAGTTCTAATAGGAATAAAATATGTATGTATTTATAATATTTTGATATATGTCAAGGAAAAAATATATTAAAAATAACAAACAATATTATTTATTTTTTTAAATTATGTATTTGAAATCTGCATAGTCCACTCTATATGTGTATGTAGTTTCATTCAAAACAAATTTGTGTAGCCTATACAAAAATCACTTGAAAAATAGAGATATTGAAAAGCATTCAGAAAAATGGAGGTTATGATGTATTTGCAGCTCAAGCCACTTACTTTGTCATTCTGAACCTAAATCCGAGGAAACAAAATCAACAAACACATATGCTAAAGTTGTCACTCATGCCCAAAAAAAATTGAATGAAAAGAGTGTGCACATGTTCTAGAGCATGTGCACATTCTTAAAGCATGCACACACATTTTTGACTAAGCATTCACAAGGTAGCTCTAAAAATAATGCGCCAAAGGAAGCTTGTAAGCATACAGGGCCATCAACAACATGTTGACCCACCAAAAAGGACCTTTTAAGGGTATCCTTGGTCTTCTAATAGGGATAGTCAACATTATGAGTTTTTGAACATTGAGTATGAGTCTTTGGAACTTGGATATGGTCAAAGGAAAACACCTAAAATTAGGCCCTAAAGGAAGTTTTGGCCTTTTTGAGGTCTAGTTGGACCAATAATTGGTTGCCACATGGCATCCATACTAATGACATGGAAGCCCCCACAACAACCTAGTGAGTAGGTATGTACAATGATTTGGTAGTGAATACCAATGAGAAGATGCCACGTGGACCAACCAGGAGGTTCCACGTGGCACCTTCGAGAAGGCCAATGAGGCCTAGGGGTTGAAAATTTGGGCCCCATGGGGGGGGGGGACTCCTAGTTAAATCCCACTAAATGTGGGTTTGTTAAAACAAATATGTGCCTATTTAAGACTGCACGTGGATCAAGAAAAGGAGGAGAGGTTTGGCCTCTGCAGAAGTATGTCAACTTTGTGCCAGAGGGGAAGTCCCAAGGGCCTCTCTAGAAGTATGCCGACTTTATACTAAAAAATTGTAGAATTTCGAGAGGAGACTGAATTTGACCTTTGTTTATGATTTTGATTAGTCGAACAGAAAATTTCTTCGAGAGCCTTTGTTGTTGAGCCAAGTATAGTAGAGTCTATACTCTAAAGTTTCAGAATTCCCTGTAGAATCCAATGGTGGTTTGTATTTCTGTCATAGAGTTGCATATCTGAAAGGTGGTTTTAAGAATTGATTTGTACGAATTTATTTGTATTATTTCAACATTTTGAGATTAATGAAGAGCAGTCTCACTGCTGGGAGCGGACCCGGAGACATAGCCAAGATGTTTGGTGAACTTCGTTAAAAAAATTTGATATATTTTGTTGACATTGTTCTCTTTGATCTCTTCTTTACATATCACAAATTTACTTATGAAGAATGGATTATGAAAGTTAATTTCACAAGTATTAAACTTTAGTTAAGTGATTCTAATCACATAACAATGCAAAAAAGCACTATCAATTTGAAGATCTTGGAAACTGAAAAATATTTTCTATCAATGAAGGACTAATGGTTAGATTTGTAACATAATATTTTCAAATCAGGAGGTATCAAAGTGAGGTTGACAGGTGAATGTTTGCAAGAGCTAGACTCAAGGGAGGTGAAGGCAATCTTGCAAGTTATAATCTAGAAACTAAAGGAGATTTCGTAAACGAGAGTTGGCTTCACCAATAATGTTAGGTCCTTACGACTCTGAAGATGATTTCTTCGAGGAATTTAATTTGATGAAATCCATGGTGTAAGATATTTACAATGAAAGAGGGCAACATAGAGGAGAAGGTGAATCTTCGGTAAAAGAAAAAGGAGGTGAAGGTGGTGGACCTCAAGACCTTCTTCACCACCACCACCATCATCATCTATTGATGGTGCAAGTGGAAATTATTCCAAGAATAAGAATTCTAAAAATTCTTCCCATTCTCATGATATGTCATTACTAAAGTTAGATGTTAAATTTTACTTGCGAGTTTATGATGGAGAATTGAATGCAAAAAAATTGGATAACTAGGTCAAGCAGATAGAAGTTTATTGTAGGGTACAAAATATTAAATAAGACACTTCAAAGATTCAATTGGATACCCTCTACATGGCCAATACATCTCTAATATGGTGGAAGAGTCGAACTCATGGGGATCTAATACAACATGGTAAAATCATTTCCTCTTGGGTTGAATTCATTTTTGCATTGAGAAATAAATTCTATCCTTTGGCATATAATCAAACATATATGATTGAATGGCCACATCTAAGACAATTAAAAGAGAAAAACGTTCAAGCTTATACACAAGAATTCAAGAAGAAGGCTTTAGCATTGGAAATTCCATTATACACTCATGAAACTCTTCTTAAATACATCGAAGGTTTGCATTATGATCTTCATCATACTATTTTGATGTTTAATCCTTCTAATATTGGCGAAGTGTTAGTAAAAGCTACTCATCTTGAAGCTAGCAAAAGTAAATAGGGTATAGAGAATGTATCAGAAGAAAAAGAGAAGGGTAAGAATACAACCACAGTAAAGAGAGTGGTGGATAAGCCTTCATGTCCTCACTACGGTAAGAAAGGGAAAGTGGAGGCTAAGTGTTGGAAGTTGCATCCTAAATTGCTACCAAAGAAGTTCCAGAACAAGGATGAACGGAAAACTGTTGCTACAGTGCAATAGGACTTGGGGTCAGATTCAGGTGATGAGACAATGATTACAGCTATGGGTGTCAAAAGTATATCATTTTCTAGTTCAAGTTCTATTGTTCAATCTTCTAAGTTTGAAAATGATGATAATAAAAGAAATGAGTTTTTCCATGTAAGAGTCATAGTGAAGCATGCAAAGGTAGATACTTTGTTTGACAATGGGTCTCAAGTTAATTGGATTTTTTAATCTATTGTTAAGAAGTTGGGATTAAAGGTTCAACCTCATAAGAAGCCTTATCCTTTGGGTTGGGTACAAAAGGACACTTGATTGCAGGTGACTAAACAATGTACACTTAAGTTTGCAATTTCTTCCAAGTTTACCGATGAGGTTTTACTAGATGTTGTCCCTCTAGACATATGTGGAATAGTCATGGGTAGCCCATATTTATTTGACAAGAGAGCCATATTTTATTGTGAGGACAATGAATATCATCCTTTCAAGGACAAGGTTGAATATATTGTTAGAGCTCATAAGATTAAGACTAATGAATCTCTAGTGAGTACAAGACAAATAAAGAGACTTGTCAATGCTAGAAAATATCTTGTTCTCATGCTTGAGAAATAAAGAGATCAAGATGTATTAGATGTTTCTTTAGGTTGTGATGCAGGTCATCACCATGAATTGGTGAATTCATATGGTGAAACTGTTCAGAAGATGAAGCAGTTTGTTGATTCATTTCCTTTGGCAACAATGTATTCCTTACTATCGCTAGTTAGTTGTTTCTAGTTAATAGACATGACAATGAATGCAAGGGATTGTGGAAGTAGGGAAATGAATGTTTATATCAATAGTATATTTCAAGTTTTTATCATGGTTGAACAGTTTCTTATGATGCCCTAAGTTTTCACTATCCAGTCACGATGGGTGAATTCTGGACAAGTGGGGATGCAATTCCATCACTTGATTGATATATAAAGACTTATGGATGTCCAAAAGCTTCCCCATGGGGAGGAATGATCCAGGAGGATTTGTGATCGCTCAGAATTTAGAAGTATCAAATGTTTATGTGGATGATACCATTGCATAGAACTCGGTGAGAGATTTCCAATGACGTGTGAATCATCTCAAATGGGCGTCATATGAGGACGATATCACACTTTGAAGTTTCAACAAAATAGTGAAAATGACAGAAAAGACTGCTACATGGAAACATCAGAGAGTGCCACGTGGTAATATACAGAATGATAATGTGGCATGTATGTGCATTGACTTGACAGTGTGATGTGGCATGATCATACAATGACATGGACTAGTCCATGCTTGACACATGGAAATCCGTACAGTCGACATGGCAGGATGGCGTCAGCATGCTGACGTGGAAGCACGAGAGGCTACAATGTGTTAGTCAGTTTTGGTCTTTTTGGGGTCCAGTTGGACCAATAATCGACTGCCATATGTCAATAGTACAGATGTCATGGAAACCCCGTCAGCAACCCAATGAGAAGGTCTGTACAGTGAATTGGTAGCGACGACCAATGAAAGGTTACCACATGGACCAACCATGAGGTGCCACATGGCACCTTCGAGAAGACCAATGAGGCCTGGGGGTCAAAAATTTTAGCCCCATGGGGGGCCAACTCGTAGTTAAATCCCACTAAATATCGGTTTGTTAAAACAAATCCATACCTATTTAAGACTGCACGTGGATCGAGAAAAGGAGGAGAAGTTTGGAACATAAATATATGCACTAACAATTTTGGCATGCATTTCAATGCACATTATAGACTGACAGAGCGCATTATTGGAGTTTTTGCTAGAGGGGAAGTCTTGAGGGCATGTGCAAAAGTATGTTGACTTTATACTCAAAAGTTGCATAATTTTGAGAGGGGCTTGAATCTGACCTCCATTTCTGAGTTTTAGTCGATACAAAAAGTGCTTCCAAAGCCTTTGTTGTCGAGCCAAGTATAGCAAAGTCTATACTCTAAAGTTTCAGAATTTTCTGTAGAAGCCAATGGTGGTTTATGTTTCTTTCATAGAGTTGTAGATCTAAAAGGTGGTTTTAGGAGACGATTTGTAAGCCTTTATTTGTATTATTTCAGCATTTTGAGATTAATGAAGAGCGATCTCACCATTGGGAGTGGACTCAGAGACGTAGCCAAGATGTCTAGTGAACTCCGTTAACAAATTTTGATGTATTTTTTTGACATTGTTCTCTTTGATCTCCTCTTTACATCTCACAAATTTACTTATGAAGAACAGATTATGCAATTTAATTTCACAAGTATTAAAGTTTAGTTAAGTGAAGCTAATCACATAACAATGTAAAAAGCACTATCAATTTAAAGATCTTGGAAACTGAAAAAGATTTGATATCAGTGAAGGACTAATGATTGGATTGGTAACATAATATTTTCATATCACAACTAGATTGGCTAATTACTAAATGCAAGAATGAAAAATATTAGTAATTGTAAGCCTGTAATTTATGAAAAATTAAATCTTATTCCCTAAGTCTAATAATGATCCTAATTAACTAATAAAAATATGAATTTAGTAAACCTACACAGTTCTCTGCGAGACATTTTCATATATTGTGTGGTATTCGAGCATGAAAAAATGTCAAACTTCCATGGAAAACAGACAAGAAGCCACAAGACTTACACAAAGCACATTGAAAAAGTCATGCAAGTCATTGGGCTCATAGGAAAAATAATTTCGAGAAGAAAAATCATAGAGGGTGATTCCCAAGTGATGAATAAGTGAGTCTTGAGTCCTACAACACCAAACGTTAGAGAATAGCTAAAAACAACCTAATAAGAGAGAATTATGGATCTAAAGTCAAGTGGAGTTTCCAATCAATTTGGTTGGTTTTGCTACAAGGGTGAGAAAAATCATCCTTGTTATAGCTAGGTTGAAAAGATATATAAGAGACAATTGTTAGTGTGAACACCAATCACTAGAAAATTATTATAAGAAACATGAAATAGAGGATCATGCATAAGGTTCAAACAAATAAATAAGCTACAAACATAAAATTTAAACAAGAGGTTGGAGGAATCAATAATACTCATGTATTTACCAATGGATGGGATTTAAACATGAATATTTTCACATGGGGAGAATGAATCACGGGGACTTCACCTTGTTGACCAATCTCTTATCACGCTCATTCATAAAGGGAGTTTTTTAATTGTGAAAAATTGGGTCAATATGTTGCAGGTATTGGGAAGGGAGGGATGTGGGGTATGGGGGTGTTTATAAGTATTGGGGGGTTATAAAAAATAGTATCTAGTAAAAATAGGGTTTTTATTTATTGGAAAGATGTATTGGGAGAGGGGTCCAACAAAAATACGTTGGGAGTTATTTCTCAATATCTAGCAAAATTAGGGGTATTCTTTAATATCCATGAATGCATGTGCTATGTCATAGGTTCACTAAGAGGAGACTCTAATGTCCCCTTCCAATTAATCATGATGGAGGATGACTCAATAGCCTATACAACTCCCGTAGGCTATAGTCAACAAGGGAAAGGGAGTCAAGGAGGTTTATTTTGTGTCACTGGAATGATAAATCCTAAAGTGACATTAAATGAAATAAATAATTATATTTAAATGAAAGTGGAGGGAAAATAAAGTGAGAGTTTGATTTGGTCAAAAAGGGAAAAGATCTAGAAGGCCCGGAAAAAAGATAAATAGAGGGGTAACCCTTCTCCTTGGCATTATGATTTAATATCTTATTTTGGAGTGCTCTTGGAGCCATTATTTTGTTAGGGTTAGCAAAACCCTTCCATCTCAGTTTAGTTTCGGTAGTGCAATATCTACCCTAGCTAGAAAAAGAGGAGGATTCATATGGAGTCCTCATTTGAGTTCATTGTGGTGTTTGGTTTCATCCTGGAGAGAGTTGGGAGGCATATTGACTTGCACAAGGTATTTGTGACATTTTTTGGAGGAGGTTGATCGTCAGATATGTAGGTGCTAGGAGGGTTTCACATAACTGTGGAAGGAGAAACCCACACGGGTTGAGCATGGGTTGTCCCACAAGGCATTTCTAGACGTCTCGCAATCGTCCCACGAGGACCTCTATGAATCAGGGATTGCAGCAGTTTGTCGTATTGGGTTTGCGAGGGTTTCAAGAGAGATTGGAGGGACGCTTGTAGAGTGGAGATTACTGGAGCATAGTAGTGTAGGGTTTGGAGAGCCTTGGATCGATGGACATCATAGATTGGCATCATTCCAAGTTTTCTTGTATTGTTTCTGTAGTAGATTGTGTAGTTGCCTGGAAGCGATTGGATTTGTGTGATTAGGAGTATTCCTTAGCTATTATTACAACCATTAGATGTCATTGCATTGATTTTTGGAGTTTCCATCCATAATAAGATGCCAAGGTTATCTACTCTATTTTCTGTGTAATTGATGCATGCAATATGTTTGATAATATTCCTAATAGAGAAAATTGTTTGTAAGAAGTTAACAATACCACTATACAAGTGTTTGGCACATTCAAATAAAAAGAAATAACAATTTTGTGACAGAAAACACCATATTCCCACCTAGTCTAGTTGGGGACATTACAGAGACCCAGTGGAATGAATTGGATGCAAGTGTGCTCCAACACTCTCCTTGGGAGTTTCCTTTTTATCCTTAGTGGCCTTTATCTCACAAATGGTGTGTATGAAGATATGTCTCTACTCCTTCAATGGAAGAGCTCAAAAAAGCATGAGGGCTATTTTTGAGATGAGAGAGCGAAGCAAGTGGTCTCCAATCTCATTCCTACAACATAACCTTATAATTTCTCCTTCTTTAAATGCTTCCCCATGGCTCTCATTTATAGGAAAATTTCAAGCTCCATGAAGAACTAGTTCCAATAAGCTCTTATTTTGAAATGATGATCCCAATGCTCGATGGAGACTTTGGGAGGCCAAAGTACTCCTCATGAGCTCAAATTTCTCCTGTACAATAAATTAGAGGTACTTGAGCTAGCATTGGCTCTATAACTACATTGAATGAGTTAACTTCATGGATCTGAGCAAACTTGTGCAACTTTCGAAGGAAATTTTGTGCAAGTTACGTGGGTGTTAATAAAGGAAATCTGCGCAAGTATACAAAAAGCCCACTTTTACAAAAAAAATCCAAACTCTTTTGTGGTGATGTAAAGTAGCCATGGGGTATCCTTTTTATGTTTCACTGATGATGCTTCCAGTGATCGCCTTAATTTCTTTGTGAGCGAAATTTAGGTGATAACATCACTCCTTGATTCCCTACTTTTGAACCTCAACATCCTAAATCTGATCACATCTCATTCTTGTTTTAGGGGAAGTAGTAGGGAGGGTTTTGGGTGATGAGGCTTCTCCTTGTCTATCTACTTGGAAAATCTTCTATTCCAAGTCAATCAAAGAGGGGATTTGTTTTTTGGGTTTCTTATTCCCACTATGATCATTCTCTTTGGTTTGACTCATATCTATAAAGATGAGAGGCCTTGTCCCTTGACCCAATAAAATATCAATATGATGAACGATCTTCATTCCCTCCTCTTGTGTAGTTTCAAACTTTGGGTGTTTATTTTTTAGGTACTTATGTTTTAACCCTAGCAATGTTATGGAGGATTGTGGCAACAATAACAAAATTTGACTCATCAACATCATAATCAAAGAGCTTATATTTTCCTTCCTTCAAATGCTCCTTGTCTTTGTTTTGACATGGTGATGTTAACTGAGTTATGTATTCATTTAGCTACTCTAATCTTGGTTCATCAACAATCTCTTCATCAGTAGAATATTCTTCTCCAGGCATCGTCTATGCATATTTGGGCCCTATAGGTGGCAAATGCCACATCTAAAAGGGATTTTTACATAGTCTAGATCCTACATCATAGGAACTACCTCCAATATCTATATCTATTCCTTCATGTAGAAACCATTCCTAAGGTTCATTTGCATAAAAAATATTGTCATAGAAGTATTTTACTAGTTCCTTAACCTTTCATCCATATCCAAAAAATTACCCAATTTATTCCCCATCCAGGTTAGGGCTCTCTTGATCCAAACCTCCAAGGGTAGAGAGTGTAATTTGATCTACAAAGATTGGATATCAACACTCTCATATGTTGGGTATGTGTTATATTCTTTGCATGTGTGTGTGTGTGTGGGTGCGCTACAACAACTGCGTCTGGCAGTCCGTACCAACTAGATTTGGGATTATTTGGCGGATTATTTGGGCGGTTATTTGCTATTTTTAGCGGATTTT